>MQRK01244632.1:63354-74144 GCA_001938485.1 Girardia tigrina
TTCCAAAACCGAAACTAACACCCCGTAAGGTTATGGTGACAGTTTGGTGGTGTGATGCTGGAATCATGCACTATAGTTTCTTGAATCCAGGTGAAACAATCACAGCGGAGAGGTACTGTTATGAAATTGATGAAATGCATAAAAAATTGAAAACTCTTTGTCCGGGATTGGTCAATCGAAAAAGTCCCGTCCTTCTTCATGATAACTCTAGACCTCATATTTCAAAAGTGACTCTTCAAAAGCTTAACGAGTTGGGCTATGAAACGCTGCTTCATCCACCATATTCACCAGACCTCTCGCCAACGGACTTCTACTTTTTCAGGCATTTGTACAACTTCCTACGTGAAAAAATTTTAAAAACCAAAATGATGCTCAAAATGCCTTCCAAGAATTCGTCGCTTCGAGAACCGATGCATTTTATGCTGATGGAATAAAACAACTTGTTTCTCGTTGGCAAAAATGTATTGATGCCAAAGGTTCATACTTTGATTAATAAACTTTTGTTTCTGTGAATTTGCACGTCTTTGAAGTTTGTGTCCCAAAACCGCCATTATTTTTCGACCAACCTAATATTAAAATATAATAATCAGATTAGAAGAAATTGTTTTTTAACTCTCTATTGCCAGAATATCTTTTATTAAATTTGTTGAAAGTATTGATTAACGAAGTTTCTTGTTAAATCTGAATGGATATTCTAAATCTTTTCTTGAAACATTGATTAACCATGCACTACCAAAACTTATTTTTCTTGGTAAAAAAATAGCATTATTTATAGAGTCAAGGCGCCTCAAAATAACAAGAGATCTTACATAAAGGCGCGACAAAATCGTGACAGCTTGTATCAGATCATTAAAATAAATAATGACGTGAAGAAAGTAATATCATTACAAAAATCATTAACCTTCTCCTTTGAAAAGTGTTTCTTTGGCGATTTGTTAACAGATGAATGTGAAGGTGAGACAGTGCCCTTTTTCCCGAGCTCCCTCAGCAGAGCAGCCTCCCTCTTCCAGTAGTCCCTATCCTCTTCAATCCCTCGCATATACTGCTCGACTTGACTCATCGAGTCCCGACTCTTGGTGCACTTGTTATGTCTCTTGTGTCTCTCTATTTCCAACACAAGCACCCTCTCTGCATCGATATTCATCAATAATCTATTGAATCAATATCAATATCAATAGAACAACCGTTCGCCGTCAATTTCTCGATTCTCTGAGACAACCGTAATTTATCATCCTGCAATCTACCGATCAAATCCTGAGACTCTTGGAGATTCGACTCGATCATTTTCGTTGAATGTTGTAACTCCGATAAATTATTCGACAAATCAAAATTATTCTAAAAATAGATAAAATCAATTTGAACTGTTTTGAAATGCGCAGAATTTATAATTTCCATACACAATTTTCGTTGCTAATAGATTGATTTGATAAAACAAAGATTTGTTTTTTATTTTATTTTTAAAGAAAATTCTATTTACTTGATCTGTTTTGTTTTTTTCGATTTCTAATAATCGTAGAGTTTTTTGCATTTTTGTTAATTCTAATTCAGCGTCATTTAACACTTGATCTTTTTCGAATTTCATTGATCGACTCATTCGTTCGACCGCTGATAAATTATGTTTCAAATGAAAATTTTCGTGATCTGAATAGAAATTATTATTGAACGATAGTAATTTATTTTGTTTTGAAAATATGAGTGAAAATTAATTTCTAAATTAATATTTTTAATAATTGATTAATTAGACTTTAAGATGAATAATTTTTTTAATAATCCTACATTTTTAATTTACCAAAGGCAAAAATTTAGTTTTAATAAATAATATATTCAGTGTTTTTTCTTCACGATCGCCAACATCTCTGAATATCACAGTAATTATCAAATTATCTTTTTGTTTTACATATCATCAGAATCACAATGCATTACAATCTAAATTAGTAGCTGTAATATACACTATCTATAATTTGTGACTATATTGAAGAAATAAATTATTAATTCAACTGACGTATCTTTCTAGAGTTTCTTTTGGTGATTTTATAGAATAAGTTTTTAACATGTCTTTTTAAATACTTAATTTTTATCATATTATTAATGAATTAATTGAAGCAATAATAAATTTAAATTATTAGGAATCTTTAATTAACCCAAAAAATTATATTTTTATTACTAAGTGCATCTAATCAAGCTAAGCAATGATTGAGGAACCTGGACCTACCCTTGTCCTATATGATTTTAGTAATTTTGTCATAACCAATTATGCAACAATATTTTTTCCAGTAGGATGTTTAATGATGGTGAATTTGTTTAAGAAGAAGTTTTTCCATTTTTAAAAATTAAAATTATTTAATTTTTTTCGATGTCATTAACTCAAAAAAAAATCACTCATATTTCATTTTTGGTAATTTACCTTTGTTCACTCAGCAGTAGATTATCCAGAAAAATATTGTAAATAATTTATTTTTAATTAAATAGATAAATCACAAATTTTAAATTTTCGTCCTTCCATTTTTGAAAGGTATGGAAATGCAATTAATTTTTAATTGTCATAAAAAACAATTTTCTGAAAAAAATAATCTTTAAACTACCCACATTGTGTTAATAGACTCTAAAGAGAAGAAAGCTCAAAGTAATAAACATGGAAAAAGACTATATATATATATATATATATATCAATATATCAATAAGTAAACAGAAATTGAAAAATCAGATTATTGAACAAAAGTAAAAAATAAGAACTTTTAAAAACAAAATAATGACATTTTTCGAAATATAAAATATACTTTGCCGAAATAAAGAGAAACAAAGCATAGTTTGTTGCAAAATAATAATTATATAACGAGCTAGATGCATTAAATATGTTCGAAAAAAATATTAAATAAAAATAAAATTATGTAATATTATATTTAGTTTTATTCAATTATTTAATTCGGATAAAATTATATTACTGACTAATGATAAGTAATTAGATTATTACATGACAATTATGAAATAAATTTCCAATTTAAAGGATCTCAAAGCCTACCCAAACATAATTCATGTTCTCTTTCTTCCGAGATTTTCTTTTCCATTTCGTTGATTTTTCTCTTTAAATTTTCATTTTCTTCGGTTAAGAGTGCAACCTCTGTCCGAAGGTTGGCCGTGCACCGACTGTCGTAATTTGTTCTATATTCCATCGTGAAAAAAACTAGATTCTATATTAATTATAACTTTCAATTATTTAGTTCAGCTATCGTCACAGGTGTCAGGTCGTCAAGACTACCAAACCTATTGTCTAAAGAGCAATCATCGTTTACAAATACCGCGCACAACAGGTTGTTTTTGACACACAAACTTTAGCAAATAATATTCAAATTGACAACGATATACAACAAACAAAGATGAATTTTGTTATTTATCTGTTGTTATAATATGTTCATTGTTTACTTTCACTGCTGTAGCTTAGAAAATCGCCGCTATAATGTGCTTCTAAAATGTGTCAATGTTTCAAAATATTTTTTCAAATAAATAATTTTTGTTTTAACATAAATACATAAATTTTAAATTATGATGAACTGATTACACCTGACCATTACTAGTGATTTATCGGGGTCAATTTAGTCGTGACTTTTACGCCAGTATTTACGAAAAAAATATGTCCATTGTCTTCGGACTACTCGCTTGATGATATCACTTTCTCTAAATGATATTAAAATGTTTAACTACTGTTAAAAGCATCGAAACAAGTACAATGTAATCATTTATAAATATCACATTAAGTGTCATCAGAACTCTCGGAAGTTCTTTCATCATTTGTCATCGTTCTAATTAGTGTTGTTTCTAAATTATTTAATAATTATTATTCGAATAAATTTTCTAATATTTAAATAGCATTTATTATTATTTTAAATTTAAAATATTTCATAAAATAAAAAAAATAATGAAACTAATTTTAAAAGTATTCAAAACTCTAAAATGTCGATAATTAAAACATTAAACATGTTTATTTTAATTTTGGAAAAACATAAATATAATTATAAATTACCCTATAATATTGCTTTTTAAATATAAATTTTATCAGATTATTAAATTTTTATAAATTTAAAAATGTAAATTCTGTTCAAATGATCAGTTATCGCAAATACAATAATGCACCAATTATAAAACTGGGTGGGAAAATCACAAGGTGGGAAAATCTATCCACGATTTGAAATATTCTTCACAACCACAATTATTTCGAGCAACGACTCAGTCTTAATACAAAATAATGATATTATTGACTAAGGTTAACATATTTTTAATAATTTTGTGATGACGACAATTAATTAATAATGACAATTAATTAATGTTGTTTGAGTAAACGCATTTTAGCAGAAATTAAAAAATACGTGTAATTTTAAGACAAATACATTTATTGTTAATTATCTTATTTTCTTATTACAAATTTAATTATACTACAATTAACTTCAGTAATAATCGCCATACTAGATAAAAAATATATGAATAATCGGTTATTTAAAACACTTAGTATTAAAATAAGTTATTTATTACAAATTCATATTCAAAATTAAAACTAATTAATAAAATAATATTTTTAAATTTAAAGTTAAATCAATTTACTTTTGAATCATTAGAATATTCAACACGTCGATTGATCATCTAGATATGAGATGGATACACATAAAACTGATCCTTTCAAAATCTAACAGAAAAAAATGATTAAAATCTCGATTTTGGAATATCCCGATTTTACTAAAGACTTTATATTTGATACAGATGCAAGTTGTGATACAATAGGAGCGATGTTATCCCAAAAAGATTAATATGGAAAAAACATGAATGATTATGGATTTAATAAAACGAATAAACATGAACTTGACTGTTGTATAGCAAAGAAAGAATTTCTTTCATTTAAATACTTCACACAAATTTTAAAAAATATTTTTATGGAGAATGATTTTCGTCATGATCAAATCATAAATCTATAACGTTTATGATGACTACAGTAATCATATCACACCATAGTTTCAAACATGGCTTAATTTACTGAGAGGTCTTGATATGCAAATGGAATATCGAAAGAGTGAAAAACATTCAAATGCTGATGATATGTTAAGAAATTATTGTGTGAATTGGGCAGTTAATGTCAGATAATGCATGTAAAAACCAAGAAAGAAAAAATTAAAATGAGGATATAGGTATTTAGTGAAGAGTTAGATGGTATCAAATCACAGAAGAATAATAATAAAGTAAAACATATAATTAAGGACATCAGGAAAGGCATTACAAGAAAATGGGCAATAAAAATAATATCGTAGCAACTCAGGATAATAAAACTGGATACCAAAAACTAACAAACAGATTTCATTTAAGAAGGGCACATTGTAAAATAAAATCACTTCTGTTTTAAATGATGAGTTTTCTGTTTTACAGAATGTTTTCAATTCAAATTATGAGTGGCAATTGTGTGAATCATTATTGATAAAACGTTACAACTCATTTATAAACATTCAAATTGATAAAGAAAAGCCATTACAAATCTTAAAATTTTAATTAAATTTAAAAACATTTTGCAACGAATATCCAATAATATCTTGAATATTTAAAATAAAAGTCATTATCTTTAAAACTAACATTAAAACTTGTAAATAATAAATTATAATTGCTGATGAGGGTGTGAAACTCTGAAGCATGCACAATAATCAATTTCTTAAAAGACCTGTAATAAAATTATTTTCCAAAAATACATAATATTATAATGACTATTCGTATTTCTGTGAAAATGAAGTTGCTAGAACGTATGATGACTGAATGAATTGTGGAGTAGTTTAAAGAAAGTGCGTAGGTAAACCGTTTGATGAACCAAATAAATCATCAAATTACCAGCAATAACCGCCGCGCACCGCGCCTGAGAGTACCAAGTAACAACAATGACAATCACCAGAATCTGCATACACACAGCAACAACATTCAACACATCTACAAACCACACCACGAAAAAATCAGTGACGCAAATGATCACAGCAGCAATGTCGATTACTACGACAACCAGGTTGACAATATCGACAACCTTATCAGTGAAGGCGTCAAAAACGACCAAGGTGACTGTATTAACAGCATGATACCCCCCGAAAATACATACACCATCGAGAACAACACCACCTTCGTCACAGGGAACCTTGGGGGAGAACTGCATAGAAACAGGAAACAACTACCTTAAAAGAAAAACTGCACAGCATCGCGGGATCATAACGCACGGCACACGGTGATCACTCAGTACACCACTACACCAATACCACCAGAACCATCTCCTTGTCCACACCAAACAACCACAACTACCACGTTGAACATCTCTCAACACACAGAACAACACTTTCACAACAAACACATCTACCACCACACACAAAACAACAACACACAACACAATACTGCAGCGTTTTGTAAAATAGTGTATCACAACGACCAGCAATCCCAGTCTACCAACCACCACCATGTATTCACATAAATTTAATAAGAAAAAATAGCATAAAAAGTTTATTTTCAATTATTTACTGGGTTATTCATAATTAAATAAATTTTTTTCTTCTTCTGACTCTTTCAATCCAGGTTCTCACATTTCGATAGAGGCCAAAACATTGTTCAGAAAAATTATTTTCATTGCCTAAAATAGTATTCAACGAGTATTTAATCGAACAGTTAGGATTTAAATTTCTGTATGAGCAGAATCAGGACTTGATCATCGAAAAAAAAATTCTTCGATAAGATTTAGTTCCGGAGAATAAGACACTAAAAACTAATATTTATTTTTATTATTTATAAAGAAATATTTATTAAGAGTAAAAATTGTTTTACATTGACCGATTTGTGAATCAATGCATTGTCCATAACAAGAATTTTGCTTAGATTGGCGTTCAAATAGTCAACAAGTCGTTCATTTAAAAATTGTTGAAATGTCTCAGAATTGAAAGCTTCGTTATAGTATTTATAAAATAAAACTCAGTGGGCATTAATTGCACAAATGAAGCTTTTATTTATTCCATTGTTTGCCGGAACACTTGAAAAGACTTTAATTTTTACCATGGAATAACCATGAGTGCTCGTTGTATGGTTATTAAACCCTGTCTCGTTCAAGAAAATAGGGTTTTCGTCCGATATTCTCGAAAATTGCGCCTCAGATCGCTCTTAAATCTTTTTTTCGGGTGTATTTCGTTCGTTCGGTATTATCGATAATCTTTTTCTTGTAATATCCATTTTTTTATTTCTCGTGAGATTTTTGACTGCGAGAGTGTGGTATTTCTTTGATTTTCTAGAACCTGAATTGATTCTATTTGAATTAGAGAATTATTACACCGAATAGAGTTTAAAATAATCTGATTTTCATCAGAGAAAACAACGTTTGGGAAATGTTAAGTCAATTCGAAATGCTGAAGTATTTAGCGAAAGAATTCGGTGACGAAATGTGACAATGGGGAGTGGGTTGGAAATCTACTAAAATCACATGACGTCATTTATGGACAGTCCCTGAGATAAAAATTATAATTGAAGTTTTGTTCGTAAAATATTAAAACACCACTGGAATAATGAATGCGAGTGTCAAGAATGTCTTCTTGATAGCTGCGAACATCGGAGCGATTTTTAAATTTATAAATCGAATGTTTCCGTCGTGGATCGATAACGTTTTTTTTGCTAACTAGTTTTTGCTATCTATTTTCAGGAGGTCGGATGGAAAAATTACGAAGCATCTATGCAATATTTTGATATTTTTGTTGAATTACTCTTAAAAAATCACAAACGCACTTGTTATGATAAAACTCAAATTTATTTGTACGAGAATTTCACAGTTATAGAAAAGTTTACTGCTCAAGGAAGTTTATATTTCATTCATGAAACTATTTTAAATGTGAAGCAATGTGATTTCGTTTCCAACCAATATATTCCAGTAGAAGGAAGAGAAATGATTTCCTCGATTAATGAATTAGATTATAAATGGACCCAGTACCATGACTCCAAGCATCCAGATATTCCACTGCATCTTGCTATTGTTAAAACCGTATGGTATTCGGAACCACTCGCGAATCGGCGGGAACAACTGGTAGTAGAGCCTGATTTTCAATATCTTTGTCTTTCATTAACTTCAAAAATATTCTCTAGATCATTAAAAGATTCCTATTCAAAAGCTCTGGATTGTTTCACAAGTAAATTGTCTGTCTTATCGACCGAAGACAATTTAGCTTGACAACAATCTCCTTTCTCAAATGATTTCTCACAAATACATTCCGAATCACTCGTCTCTAAATCATTGATTGTCAGAGTATTTTCTGATTGATTATCAACTAAACTGATCATAGGCAATTTTACTGCTAAGCAATCTTCATCATTCTTGTTCTCTTCTTTCAAAATCTCGTACCTTTTCTAACACATTTTCTCGCTCTCGGATAAATTGTCTGTCCCCCCCAACAAGGAACAATTTAACCTCGACGCGTTTTCCAATAACAGTTTAACTCGTTTTAAATGTCTCCAGAATTTCATATTCTTTTCCCGTGTTTGATTAATAATCATTATCAATATAAATGTTAGAAACAATCCTTTTTTAGCTACGCCATTTTGACCCTTCGAATCATTTAAATAAACATGCATCGGCCAATGATACCTTTCTTAAAAATTACTTGTTCTTATCATCATGGTAATTTTTTAATACTTTTCCTTGCTTTCATTATTTCTCTTGTGTTCCTTCGTACTATCCGAAAAATCTTTAAATTCTTGATGGAGTAGCCATTGATGTTTTTCTTGACAGTACTTCTGCTTACAGAACTTTTGCTCTGGACAAAATTTGAGAAAGTATCCTTTTCTAAAACAACTGAAACACTCCTTCTCCTATTTTATACCTTTTTTCTTTCTGAAATGTTTTTTTCTGAGAAAATCTTACACCTTTCTAAATAGTACTCAATCGAGCATAAGAAACATCTGGCTTTATTCGAAGTTTTACTGTCATTCTAATTTTCTTCTCCTCCAGACATTGTTAAAAATGATTTTTCCTTTGGCTGACTCTTATTCAAACAATCAAAACCAAATAACGTTTCATTTGTCCTTCTCCTCAATCCTCAACTAATTGAGTAACCGCTCAACAAATGGTTCCTTATCCTCTTAACTTTTATTCAGTAAAAATTTCTCCCATTGAAGTAACAGGTTACCTCACATTTTCCTTTCTAGTTGTTTATAAAGACACCCATTTCCAAGTTCATGAGTTTTCTTTTACTGATTTAGAATAAAACATACTTCCTCGATTAATCGAACAAAACATTACATATCTTTAATTTCTTCTTGTCTGACTGGATTGAATTGTTCTACCTCCCCAAACAATGTCTGATAAAGGATCTTGGCTCCTCCGTATCTTTCTTCCAACCGTTTAAGTGAAAGTTGGAAAGCGATTTTTCCAAATCCAATATTTTCTACTAATCTTAGAAATTCTCCAACAAGTAATTATCTTAAATAGAGCAGTTTTTCTTCGTCAGAGGCATCAGTGTCTTCGATTAACACCTTGAAGGTTGTTCTTCACTGTCCAAACCTCTTTATGGCTCATTCGAAGACTGGAACCCTTAATGAATTGAAGATTTTTAGTTTTTTCTTACATTTTGAACTTGATTCACTCTCAAGAGTAGTTATGATGAGGCTCATAGAAATAATATTTCTGTAGAAATCGATATTTAAAGTAATCACTTAATATCTATTTCTACAAATAATTAAATTAGGTCCCTAATTCCCCAATATCAAATCACTAAACAAATGCAATTCAATAAAACTAAATAAAATAAAAAATCACCTTTTTCGCAACAAAAATTTTATTAAAGATATAACCCAAATCACAAATAACCCAATAAAAATACCACTAGTTTTGATCGTCCGCGGTCTCTAATTAATTCTTCCCACTCAGCTTGTTAAAACTAATTATTATTCTTCAATTATTTATTGATCGATTTTTTTTTAAATTGTTAATTTTGTATTGTCTAATAAATCCAAAGAAATATAAAATAAATAAAAAAATTCCCCATTTTTCGAAATCTTTATCTGTTTGACTGACATTCAGGTTGTACAAAGGATGTTTAAATGTATCGTAAGTGACGTCGTAAATAATAAGATCAACTACGGAAAGTATGCTCCATATTACCGCTAAAATCATCCACGATGTTAAACTTGTTTTCATTTTATATTGACTTTTCTTATTTTGTTCTAAACTTGGATATTGCATCGCTTTTTTCATGAGACTGTAAATGTCCACATTTTTCGAAACTCGATAATGAATCAATCCAACAATGTAAGGCATAAAATGAATGAAATTGTTTCTTTGATAATGATTATTTTCTCCATAAAGAAAATTTTACCACTCGTAGTAAAAACACGGCAGAAGATTATAAGATTAGATTATGTCATTAGTTGACGATCGAAAAATCATAAGTCTTTATAAAAAAAATAAATACATGAGAAATAAAAAACACTAAACAGCACACACCTACATAAACTAAACCAACAATCACAACTCATCATGACACACAAACGCATACAATAAAAGCTCTATACACTCATAAAAATGTGCATTTGATATGGGGCACTTTGGTGTTTGAAGTAGAGTGTGTACTACAATTTCCTTATCAGATCATTAAATTCTTCGAATTTCTTTTCTTTTACTTGAATGACCTTTTTGATATCGAGCATCTCCTCCGTCAAACTGGCCAAAAAGTGAAATCATATAATTATATATTTTGGTTAACATATTTAATATATATATATATATATATATATATATATATATATATATATAT
>MQRK01244633.1:0-14263 GCA_001938485.1 Girardia tigrina
AACAAAATAAAAACATAGGAATATAAACATTTCTCGATGACTTTTTATATTGTGGCGAAAAAAATATTCGTTTTGTAAATGTATACTGTAATACAAAGTCTTAATAATTTTTATTGATCAGCTTTTTGAAAAAGAATATTATGGTAATTTAACTGTAATAGTTATATGAAGAAAATAATATACTAATTATTATCTAGTAGGAATTTCTAAAAAATCTATCTAAAAAATACAATTTAGCGAAAAAATTATTCGCTTAGTATAATTACATTTTCCAAAATAAAATTATAACCACATTTTTAATTTACTTTGATTTAAAAGTTACCAAAATGGTTTAGTTTACTTTTATTTCGCAAATAAAATATCAAACTTAAATTACTTTTTTATTTTATTTCAAATAAATATTTTCATCAAATTTGAAATTAACTTTTTTACTTTATAAATCTTTTAATAAACCTACCGTAAAATTTATTTTATTTTAATGTAAAAAATTAATTTAAGTATGAATTTCTGAAAATCTTATTTTAACATATTTATGACAATATTTTACGGAATGTAATTGTTTATTTAATAATTTGATAAGATTCAAAAATTTTATATTTTTGAACGCTCCCAACATCGGTAAAAATGGAGTTTTCAAAATCTAACAGTCAATTCTATGCATACGTTGAGTGGAAAAATGGAACGACTGCAGCTGAAACCTATAGAAAGTTGTTCAATGTCTTCCCTGATGATTGCCCAACGGAACGCACAATAAAGAAACTGGTTCTCTGATTTTAACTCAGGCAAGCGGCTATCGTTGGACGATCACCCACGAAGTGGACGTCCTTCAGTAACAACAACTGATGATTTGATTGAAAAAGTTAGGAACATAATTGAGTAGGATGAAAGAATGTCTTTAAGACACATAAGTGAAATGCTTGATATCAACAAAGAATCAATAAGGACAATCTTCCATGAAAATTTGAACAGGAAAAAGATTTTGAGCATCTGGGTGCCTTATCAACTGACTGATGATCACAAATGACAACGTATTGAATCCTCACGAATTTTTTTGCAACTTGTGCAACAATATGGGAAAGAATACTTGATGAAACGATGGATAACAGTTGATGAAACGTGGATATTATTTTCCTCTACATTATGGAGATCCGACTTACGAGTATGGGCAAGTGGAGATGATCCTCGACCACGTGCTGTTCAAAACAAAAAATTTAGACGAAGAACAATGCTTATTTTGGCATTCACAGCTGATGGTAAGTTTCACATCGAAGTAACAAAATCTGGTGAGGCTATCAATTCTGAAAGATATACAGAATTCATTCAAAATAGTCTTACGAAGTTTATTAAAGACAGACGACGAGTGAATATGCGAGAAATTCTTTGGCAGAATGATAATGCTCGACCACATTCATCCAAGTTTACCACGGAGTTTTCTCAAAAAAAACATGTTGAATTGATTAAACAAGCTCCATATTCGCCTGATTTAAATCAGTGTGATAAATGACTATTCAAATTTTTAAAAGGATCACTAAGAACAACATCATTTGCAAGTGAGAAAGAGGTCTTACAAGCGGTCAGTGATATTATGAGGAATCTCTCACAAGAAAAACTTTCACATGAATTTGATAAACTTTTTATACATGCTGAAAATGTTATTTGTTGTAATGGTGAATATACTGTTGTGTAGAAATATATGTTTGTTGTTTTATTTAGAAATTAGAAATACAGAGGAGTAACGGAAAAAACTTTTTTGCCATATTAATATTATAAATAATTAAAAATTATTTAAAAAATGACCAATAAAATTAAGAAATATCCTCACGGGACATTTCCCCACATTATATTGTGGTTCCAACACATTCACATTACATCGCCGATCAATGTTAAAATTTTTAAAATACCCATAATCTTTCTGTATAAATTCTTAAAGCTGTTCATTAAGTCTAAGAATTTTCTCGCCTCTCGTTAAAATTAATACTTGGCAAGAACAAACACAATACTAGGGATGTGCGGGATTTGATTTTTTGAAATCCGGCCGGTGCCGGATTTGTGACGAGTTTAAGTAAGTAGCTACTTATACTACTTAAAGTAATTTTTTAAGAATAGCTGTAAATTGTACCTATTAGAAAAATGAATTGCAAATAAAAAATAACTACTGATAATTATTTTAAATATTTTATTAAAATTTGAACAAAGAAATATATAAATACAAACATAAATGAAAAAAAATATTTTTTTAATTTCTTATTAAATCAGAATTGTACTTCAAAAAAATTAGTACTGAAGCATTTTCTGCAAGGAAACCACTCCTGTGATCACTGATTACTTCACCTCCCACACTAAATAATCGTTCAGATGGTACACTAGTAGGAGGTGATCCCAGGTACACTCGAGCTACTTTAGCTAAACTAGGAAATCTCTCTTTATTATATTTCCACCATTTCAGTGGATCTTCTGTCCGTGAGACAACATAATTCTGGCATAATTCTGGCTCGATACCTGCAGATATGTGCTGTTGCTCAGTGGGTGTTGACTGGACGATCTCAGTAACACAATCCCAAAGTATGGAGCTCTCTATCCGTGATTTCTTAGTTAGTGGTTTAAGAGAATGCTGTTAGAGGAGGAAATCAATGTAGAACTTTTTGAATGAACATTCTCAATAGTATTAAAAGATAGAAGTACACTGGCATTTACAGCCGTCATATTGGACAAAATGCAATTTACGATTTTGAAATTCAATTGTTATTCTTTGAAATACAATATTGTTTATTGAAAAACAAATTAATAGATGCACTTGAATTGTTTATTTTTTATTAACGTTGACTAAATTCAGGAAATATATATAGTCAAACTCGGTTATCTCGAATCGTGTGGGGAGGAAAAAACATTCAAGATAGCCGAGTTTGCAGATAATGTGATATATTTTCTTTTACTTTTTTGGTGACAAAATTGCTTTCGGGATAGCCGAATATTCGAGATAACCGACTCTGACTGTATGTATATATATATATATATATATATATATATATATATATATACAGGCATACCTCGATTAACGCTACCTCTTTTAGCGCTGTTTCGTTATAGCGCTCTTTTGATTTTATAAAAAAAATAATTTTAACTTCAAAAAAGATCTGATAGCTAGTTTATCACAAATTCAGCCAGAAATTGCGGAGCCTACGCTAGAAACGGAAGATTTAACAGAAAATATTTTAACGAAAAAATGTTTGGAACATAATCTAGGGATAATCCAAAATGCCTTGGAAGATTTAAGTGAAAATGATCCCAATTTTGAAAGGTCCTGTGCTATAAAAGGAGGAGTAATGAACACTTTATCACCCTACATGGAAATTTTAAAAGAAAAAAGAAAACTGTTTAAGCAAACAAGCTTACTCACATTTTTTAAAAAAAATAGTTAAATATGAATTTACGCCTTTATTTTGTGATATGATTTAATATATTTTTTTGTTTTTATTGAAATTGTTTTGTTATATTGAATTCTAATTTATTTTCTAATTTTTAAATGAAGTATAAATGAAATAAAAATTTTATTTCAAAATAAAATACCATCTTTTTTATTTTTCACTTCAAAGTACCAAAAAAAATTGGTTAGGAACGTAACCCCATATTTTAGTGTAAATAGCACCTCTTTTAACGCTGTTTCTGTAAACGCTCAATTTTCAGGAACGCAATATGAGCGCTAAACGAGGTATGCCTGTATATATATGACTCAAAAGATTGAAGTAAAATTTAGAGAAAATTAAAAGTCCCAATAAATTTGAAAAAATTCTAAAATTGATTTTATTTTTTTCATTTTTTCTAAATTTTGTTTCTTTTTGCATTTTTGTACATTTGTATACCCTTACAAAATCCGGTACAAAACCGGCCAAATTATGGCCGCAGCCGGAGCCGGATTTGTATAAAGGGCCGAACACCGGCTTCGGCCGGATTTAAACCGGATTCCGGCACATCCCTACACAATACTATTATTGGTTTACTGAAACTAAATCTGATATTCAAAAGCAGAAATACAAAACTTAATAAGGAAAACAAGCTTTAAATCCAAGATCATGTTTACCAAAAAATCTGAGATTTTTATGAATTTAAATTGCCAATAAACTTTGAAGGATAAACCAGTACAAATGTTGACACGTATTGATTTTGTCTAAATTAAGAGAAAGCGATTCTGTTTTTCGTAATTTGTCTTTTTATGTTTGTGGTTTGAACATTTTTTTTTAAATAAATAAATATATAAAAATTACCATTAGCTGATGAGATTCTCTGGCATTCTCCTGCATCGATTCACCTAGCTTATGGCTCCGATTCTCAAAGATTTCTATCTCCCGCTCTAACTGATCAATTTCTGTCTGCAAATTTTCGATCAAGTCCACGTTCTCCGACATCTGAGCGATCTCTGCCTCTGATTTAATATCAAAAGCTGCCTGCATTTCGATCTCAAAATTGCTTAGCAAGGCTTTACTATCGATGGTATCTATCAATTCTACCACCTTAAATACACGGATTAACACATCTGCTTGCTGTTCACTGCTAATGCCGTTGTATGGCGATATCGGATACATATGTGATGGATAAATCTGAATTTTATTGAGAAATGATAATCTTTATTTATAATTAACTTTTTCATTTGATAGAATAACTTTTGAATTTACGTTCTCAAAACAACTTTACAAAAGTTATACAAAAACTCCAATCAGAAGGGTTAAAAATATAAAATAATGTTTTATATATATTGTTTTACCTCTGCTTCATTTTTGAATTTTTTCCCATTCAAAAAATTTTGTAAGGACAAAAACAACTGATAGTCGGATGGTGCTAAATCCGGGGAATACGGTGAATGCGACAGAATTTCCCAGCCTTATTCTGCAATTTTTTATGAGTCCCCAAAGCTGTATGTGGCTTGGCATTATCATGATGTAATATTGTGTTCATCCTATTGAACAGTGTCGACCTCTTTCCTTGTCTTTAAATTATCGAATTTCTGAAAATACCTCTCCAAATTGAGCTTTTCGTTCGGTTTTAAAAGCTCATAATGTATTGGTCCTCGAATGTCACACCATATACACAACATTCTCATATTCACAGTCAAATTTGGTTTAGGTGTGTGCCCTTTTCCTTACGATATTTTTACATGTAACCCACTTTTCATCTCTAGTTTTCATCCGGTTCAAGAAGGACTCAATTTTGTTCCGAGTAAGCAGAGATGTACATATGACGACTCTATGTTCCAAATTCTTCGCATTTAATTCATGTGGTACCCATCTTGAATATTTCCAAACCAATCCTATCTTCCGAATATGGTCTGAAATGGTTTGTTGAGCTGAATTAAGTCTTTCTGCGATCTCTGATGTTGTCAGAAAAGGATCTTGCTCTAACATAGTCTTATCAGGAAGATAAAACGGGAGCCACGTTCCATCCACTGTCACAATCCGTAACCAGAACGCCTCACCGAGATCATGAGCCAGTTGCAGCAGTTCTTGACAAGCAGACTTTCGATTAGCCTTCTGGTTGTTGTTGAGGAGGCGCGGCACCCACCTGACAGTCAGTTTCCTCATATGCAGCTCCTCTGACATGATGCGGTGCACCTGACTTTTAGAAACGCCAGTAATAGCTGCTATCTCACAGATAGTGAGACATCTGTCACCAAGAATGACTTCCTCGATAACTTTCACATTTTCTTGACATCCGGACATTGTTGGTCGCTCACTGCGTTCATCATCCTCCAATGATTGACGCCCTGCATGGAATCGTTGCACCCACTTAAAGACAGCCGTTCTTCCCTTAGCGGCATCACCAAAGACGCGGAGTAAACGGTGCACAATATCTACAGTGGGGTGTCTTCCTTCCATAGGAAATAGATGATTGCTCGTTGAGATTTCACTGTCTCTTCCATACTAACTACAAGAGAGAAAATGACAAAATAATACATTCGTATGTCACACACATGCCGATGGGCAGCCAATGAGAGTTCACCTCAATTACAATTGGTTGGTTCCCCCCTCATGTCATCGTACACACCGCGCGTTACAGTCACACACACACGTGACCATGCCATATTCTCTCAGTCCGCGACTTTAGGGACACCCCTCGTATTACAAGATCATTGAACAGAGAAGAAATCAATGAATAAAAATTTAAATAAATTTTGATTAGCAACTATTAAGAACACCAATTTGACTTTTCGTATTTTTATTCCCACAACAATTTTGATTGTCCTTAAGACAATCTTTGTCAAAGCTTTCGTACGAGTGCATTACCTAATTAAATTGATTAATGAATTAATTCTTATTATTTTAAGCAAATGAATAATTTATTAAAATATTTTCTCAAAACTTATTGGATAAAAATTAAAATGATTATTAATTATTTAAAAAATATTAATTTGATTTATTTATTAAAAATTGTAAAAATTAATTAACTTATTTAAAATTGTAAAATTATTTGAATTTTAAAATAAATTTAAACATTACATATCTTTACATAATAAGAATTCAAATATTAATCATCCATCTGGGTAGGAGAGACACAATTATAAATCAACATGCAACATTCAAACACAAAACATTCAAAATATTCCTCACAAATAGACTGATGCAATTTTACGAAAGCTTTGGCAAAGATTGTCTTAAGGACAATCAAAATCGTTGTTTAAATAAAAATATGAAAAGTCAAATTAGCGTTCTTAATATAAATGGTTTCAAGTTTGTTCAGATTTTGGGATGAGAAGTATTAAACATTGATTGAAGAATATGAGCGAAAGTACTATTACGGATTGTCATAAAGATGATCCGAATTGTGAATGTAATAAATGTTGAAACAAATATGTGTTCTCTTAACACTAATATTAGGGTGAACCAAAAGACTTTTCGTATTTTTTATTAAAAATTTAAACATAATTTTACAACAAATAAAAAACATTTAAGTTTCAAAGTAAAGGCCATTTGAATCTATAGCTTGAACCCATCTATGGGCAAGTTGTGCGATCCCGCTGCGGTACCAATCCTTGTTCTTAGACGCGAAGAACTGGTGACTGGCGGATTTTCAAACAATTTTTGACAAGTTTCGAAACGCTTTTCGGCTTGAAAACTTCTCGACATCGTCTATTGACATTGCCAAGAGCCTGAATGTGTCGTACAATGGATGTTTGAGGAATATCAAGTTCGGCCGACAATCTGCGAGTACTTATTGACGGATTTGTCTCGACGGCTTCACGAATTGCTCCGGAATCTACGGTGATAGGTCGGCCTGAACGTGCATTGTCTCCGAGGTCAATGTCGCCTTCGTTGAACCTTTTGAACAAATTTTGTGCAGTACGATATGAGACCACATTATCGCCTCAAACATCAAACATTCAAAATATTCCTTACAACAACATTCTTATTTTTTTAGTTTATATAATTTTTATGCAATTTTATAATTTCTTATAGAACCCTGTAATGATAGAGTTAATTAACTTTTTTATAATTTAGTTGCAATTTAATTTAGTTTTTTACAAAGTTGTATAAAAAACAATTTTAATGATTACGAAATTTATTACAACGATTACGAATTTGATCGAAAAACCCTATAATTAATGATCATAAAATTGTTAAACAGAACAACCAGTAATAATAAGAGATAGATTGACTCCTGTGATCTGAAAAATAATTATTAGAAATATGAATTGAATAAAAGAATTTGGATTCCCCAAAGAGAAAGTCTTATTTTTGTGGCCTTATATTCAATTACCATTTCATAACTAAATTAAATACACACAAACAATCAATGACTGACATTCAGGTACACCGTCACCAATCGGCGCAGGAAATCCAAAGCACCGATCATAAACGGAATGCTGCTTTGTACTGATGGAGATGCGATGTGAGTTTTCGTTAAATGGTTCTTGTAATTCAATCCGTTGAGGAATCTGAACGAAAAATTACCAATGTAATCCGAGAGAAAGACGTTAGAAATTATCACAAATAAACAATTCGATCTTCAGAAGTTTTTACATTATCCAATTTCGGATCGAACTCATTCAATCGAAATTTCGGGTCGAATTGGCACATGAAATGTTCGACTATCGCTTTAACGTCCGATGTGGTGATTTTCGCAAAGTCTGAAAGCAGGAATTGTCGTGGAAATTCGGTGTCTTGTAACAACTATCGAATTTAGAACTTTCATTGACATTTTATTAGGAAAAATGAAAATACTTCAATATTGCACCCTACCAAGAAAAAAATGTTTTCTCGAAATCTATTTCTCATTATTTATTCATAAAAAGAAATTATTAAAAAAATATTTTTTTCAAAACAATAATTAAATAATATTTCAAATTTTTTAGACAAAAATTTCTGCGAAAATAGTTTTGATCAGGGAGGTTCCCGCACACACACACACATATATATATATATATATATATATACACTAGAAAAATACCCGTCATGTATGACGGGTGAGCTGAATTTTCGTCTTTGGAAGTTTCTGTTTTTATTTTCAAATCTTAATTATTATTTATTATTTCGAATTCTATATTTATTTTTGTTGTCCTGCCTTCGGAAGCACTGATGATATTTTTCAAGGGGCTTTCCAAAACTAACGAAGTATTCATAGCTTTCGATATATGTCGCTAGAAAATTTGTAAACAAAGAGCGTTCCGCACAGAATCAGTCAAACAAAATTTAAATTAATATAATTATCTACTTACAATTGTAAGTAAATAATATTAGCGTTCCGTACAGAATCAGTCAATATTTCAATCAACTACAGAATTGGATTACTATATATTTGATATTGGAAAAAAGACATACTGTACCAGAAAAGTAGTCATTTTTTTAAACCGAGTAAAATATTAAAAATTATTCTACCCGGTAGAATAATATTACATTATGTTAGAAATGTTTCCAACGTGATCGCAACCGTTGCTATAGTTATTACATTTCACCCTACTATAATTATTATACTTATTTTTATTATACAGGTTTGAGATTTAGGAAATAAATAGTTCCTCAAAAAACAATTCCTTGTTATTTACACGAAGGAATATTATAGTTTGGCGTTGGCAACGAAAATGAAATTAATTGTAAAATTGACAAAAGAATTTAAAAAATTAAGATAAAAAAATCAATAGAAATATTGAAAATAAATAATTCAAAAATTGTAATTGGTTTCCAACCAAAGAAAATATCAAAGCCACAATTTTTCAATTTCCAATCGCTTAAGAAGATAAGAAAACTCTCCAATTCAGGGAGGAAGTTATTTTTGACGAAGTTATACGAAACGATTTGACGAAAATCTATCTTCAAAGAATATCTGACAATAGATATTATCCGATCTGAAAAAAAAGTTATATTTAACGACTATTTGTGGTTATTAAATCTGATGATGGATCAAATAAATTATCATTTACCACAGTCGTTAACGAAGTTCTAAAAATTGAGAATATGGAAGATAATTATGCAGGAAAAGTGGTTTTTTCTATTAAATAGTCAAACTCTGTTTAAGATTGAATTGGTGTAAAGAGGTACAGAAAGAACACTAGTATATCAATGTCTGAGTAATAAGGCGACTTTGATGTCGTCAGAGTTTATTGTTGCTTTATAATAATACCACCCATTTTTTTCATTTAAAAGAATTTATCAACTATAGGGTGCCTGATTTTGGCGGGATTGATATAAGGGGATTCATCCCGTCTATGGGATTGTTTTATGGTTAGGATTAATATTATTAAAAATGTTGACGAACGTAAGCCAAAAATTTCGAATTTTCACCAAATAGTTGAACAATAAGGGTTTTAAAATTGTCCCGTATTCTCCGGTTGTCGCAGCTATCCATGGTTTACTTTCATCAGGTGTTATGAAAATTCACACATTGATTATCATTTTTTATTAGCACACAATTTGGATCATCCTAAGGACAATCCATAATTGATCTTTCAGGCGGCGACATTTTTAATCAGAATAAACTTTGGTAACAAGTTTGAATTTGTATTGTTAATTCAATTTAGATATCGACTAACAAGGATGTAGAGCATTAATGAATGTTAAGAATGGTTCTAAGAGGGATTGATTGTTGAAAACCAAAAAGACATCACCTACATATCTCCTGTACAACACTTGTTTTTCACCAGGGTATGTATTCATTTTATCCTCAAGCGACTTCATAAAAATTTATGCCAAAGTTGGTGCTAATGGGAAACCCATTGCGACACCGTCTTCCTGATTAAAACCGTCTTCATCATTAAAAAGAAAAGGCATATTTTTTAATATTAAAGGACTTAAGAAAAAAGAAGGACATAATTATTACAAAATTTGATAAAGGTAACGGCCTCGTCAAACTTAACAAATCAGATTACATAAGTAAAATGAATGACATTAGGAACTAGGGATGAACCGGTTTTCGGCTCCGGCTCCGGCAAAAACCGGCTGACCGGCCATTTTTGAAAATGCGGTACCGGTTTCGGTTCCGGCAAAATACTATCGGTTTTGATGCCGGTTTTTTGTTCAGAGTTGACAAGAATTAAAAACTCTCGTAAATAAAGCGCTTATAAAAAACAAATAATGTTAAAATATGATCCCAAAAACGATGCGTTTACAAATACAGATTTTATTATGGAAGCGATATCTTACAGTATTTTCCATGCCATTTAGAATTGATTTTCTGTTATTCTATATATATATATATATAATATTCTATAAAAGTAAATTGTTTTATACAAATATTTCACAATTATCTTAATCTCTAATTACATCAATTAAATTTAAAAAAAAGTTAAAATTGTATAAATTGTATAAATTCATTAATTAATCATTTTTGCAGAATTCACTAAATATATGAAAAATTCTCAAATGTTATGCCGAAATAGGCAACAGTTTACTGAAATAATGTAATTGCTGAATTCATGAATTAATCATTTTTGCAGAATTCACTAAATATATGAAAAATTCTCAATCATAATATGAAAATTTCTAAATTTAAAATGAACAATTGTCTATTAAAGAAAATCAATTATATTGGCTACAAGCCAGTCTTATATGAGTTTGACCGCTCATTGGCTAACAAGTACATTGGGTTTAAAATCAGCAGTACTTCACTGTGAGCCATTTAACGGTTTGCACACAGCAACACACATTGGAAGTTCTTTTTTGGAAATGGTGGAGAAGTGGCACATTCCTATTCATTGTTATCACACAGTACTTCATGACAATGCTCCAAATATAGTCAAAGCATTTCGTGATGCTCCTGTCAAACATACTACATGCTTTACCCACACTATTCAACTTGTGATTAAAGATGCCATACTCTCTCAGTGATATGTGACTGACATTCTAATAAAATCTAGGAATATTGTGGGGCATTTAAAACATTCCCCATCAGCATTAAGTCATCTTCATGAAATTCAAAAAGACAACAAAATAGTTCAACTTGTTCAAGAAGTACCAAAGAGATGGAATTCTACATTATGTATGCTGCGACGACTGCTAGAACAAAGACGGGTAGTTAAACTTTATTGTGCAAAGACTGGGGCTGTTACGAATTTGGATTCCAAAAAGTTGGCAATTGTTGAGTCTCATTTCCCTTTTCACAGCATTTGAGGAGATTATTCGGGAAGTTTCTAATGCAAGAGCATCTATTTCACTAGTAATTACAGCAGTAAAAGATATTTCTACCATCTTAGAAAATGTTGAAAATGATAGTGGTGTGTTGACAACAAAGACCGAACTCTTTGCGTCACTGAATCGCCGTTTCGGTTCTTTAGAGAGTTCACCACTGTTCTCTATTGCAACTATCCTTGATTCCCGTTTAAAGCTTCGCTGTTTCACCACAGAAAGTACAAAGGCTAGTGCTAAGGCAAGTTTATTCCTTACTTGTGAGCAATATTCCCAAACCTTACAGCTACAGTTAACAAATAGTTACAAAGAGCCAGCAAACAAAAAACAGCGCATCTCTGATCACAGTCCATGGGCCTCTTTGGATGAAATCTTCTCCATTCCTCCAGCTGATAACGAAGAGTCAGCATCAGTTATAGAGACCGAGCTATAAACTTATTTAGCTGAAGGCTTCCTTCCTCGTAAAGAAGATCCTTTTCTCTGGTGTCAATCAAACCAACACGGGCTTCCTACAATGGCATCTATGGCATGTGTTTATCTGGCTCCATCTCCTACAAGCGTCCCATCAGAAAGAGTCTTCAGTATAGCTGGAGACATTATCAGTGATCATCGATCTCGACTTCTTCCAGAAAATGCAGAAAAACTCATTTTTTAAAATTTAATTTGAATTTTCTCGATTGATGAACTGTTAAAATATAACTTAGAAAAGGACTTCTATTTTGCTTATCGATTTATTTAGATATAATGCGTTTCTAGTTCGTGTATCGTATTGTATTCAATTATCGTTTTGTTTAAATGTTCAAATATTTCCAATTTTTCCAAATCCGGCACCGGCTCCAACTCCGGCCGGATTTCAAAAAAGAAAACCAGTACATCCCTATTAGGAACAGATAAATTGAGTAAATTAAGTTTAAAAGAAAATAGTAAACCGTTACCGATGAAGAATGAAACCGAATTAAAGGATATATTAAAAGTAAAAGCATCGATCAGAAATTTGAAAAACTGTTGACATGTCAGGGTTCACAACCAGCTAAACTGTATGGTTTAACTAAAATACATAAAGCTGGTCATCTACTCCACCCTGTTTTATGAATGATTGACACGGTTCAGTACAGAGTCGCGAAGGTCCTTGATTCACTATCGAGTCCTTTAATTTCAAATGATTTCGAGATTAATGATAGCTTTGTATTTAATTTTGAATCAGGTACCGAAATGTGATTCTGAGTGTATGGTCTCATTCGATGTCTCCAGTTTATTCACAAACGTACCTATCGATGAAACCATTGATTTGTTTGAAAAGATGTGGGATGACAACTCTAGCTCTGTGAATAAAATAATGAACAAGCAGGCACTGAAAGAACTTCTAAAATTTTGTGCCAAAAATGTACCTTTTCTATTTAATGATGTACATTCAGGAAGACGGTGTCGCAATGGGGACCCCATTAGCACCAACTTTGGCATCAATATTTATGAAATCGCTTGAGGATAAAATGAATGCATACCCTGGTAAAAAACCTGTGTTGTACAAGAGATATGTGGATGTCTTTTTGGTTTTCAGAAATCAATCCCTCATAGAACCATTCCTAACATTCATGAATAGTCTTCATCCGAATATTAAATTTACCACAGAATTGGAAGTAGATAATAAACTTCCCTTTCTGGACATTCTTGTCACTAGGATGAATGGAGGCTATAAAACTGAATTATTCAGAAAGGCAGGTCTTCACACAGGTTTTTAGATACAGGTCTTTACACAACACCACAGAGTTTTTGTGAGGAAAAATACAGAGAGGGTATGATCAAAGGGCTTGTTCACAGAGTTTGGAGTTTGTCATCCAGTTTTGAAATTGCAAATCAGGGTTTAAATATTCTAAGAGGGCGCTTGAGGGACAATATGTATACAAACAAGCAAATAGAACACAACATTAGGGTAACATTAGACAAATTATGTACAGATGCACGAGTTAAAAAACAATTAAGACAAGAAAATACTGAAGAATACAAACAAATCATTAAAATTCCATATTCTGAAGAATTTAGAGCGTCTAAGAAGATTATTTGTAGAACAATAAGTAGTGCTAAAGTAGTCTCTGTCACATCCAAAGTTCAAAGTTTCCTCTCAAACAAATCGAAAACAGTTTGCGATTTGCAAGCTAATCTGGTATATAAATTTAATTGTCACGGGTGTCAAAACTCGTACATCGGAGAGCAGGGATCAACTGTGCGGCCAGTGGGCATACTTCTACGTAGTATCCCTGAGTAACTAGAGATCTCGGTCTCTAGGCTAAAGTGTCCAAGAGCTAGCCGATTATTGCGGAACAGCCGGCAATAGATCGTATTCAGGAATTGGCCAGCAATCCATTCACTAGGCTAAGCTTTACAATCTGGGTGTGAAAGCTGTGGGGAGTAGTGACCCCGCTATCGATGGTTGGATTGCATCTTAATGATCTGGAATGAATCAATCCCGGTGAATGGTGTCGTAATGACGTCGTTGCATCTTCGGACAGGCGGAACAAAGGCATGGATCCCAACATTGGCGGAGTACCTGTTGAAAACCATCAGCGTCCCAGGCCTCCTATAAAGCCTCAGGCTTAATACTCGAAAGGAGTTGAGGTGCACATCGGAGAGACAAATCGTCATCTCAAAACCCGGATTAG
>MQRK01244636.1:17902-28595 GCA_001938485.1 Girardia tigrina
ACAAATGTATCATTAGTAATGGAGCATATTTTGAATAAAGCTTTTTTATCGTTCTTTTGTTTTTAACGTATTTCTTTTCAAAATTTAATCCGCATTTCATACTTGTACACCTAATAGTAGATATATTAAAATATTTAAAAGACTCATTTATACAATTGCAATTATTTATATTACAAATAAAAGGTTCTAGAACGTTCTTACCTCTTAATATATAGCTCCCATCACCTCTCGTCTTGACGGAGCATGCCCGTTTGGGGATTGTTCATATTCTGGTGTCTCCCCGGTTTTCACATCGTCTTCCATTTCGTTGAACTCCATCGCATCCATGTTCCTCGAGTTACCGCTGAACCTTCTGTCGCGTTCACGGGGTTGTATTTGTCTTTTCTGAAAACATTGATAACTAAAATATCCCCGTTTCTTACAACCGGAGCAAGTGATATTTGGGCATTCCTGTCTGACGTGGCCATGTTCTTTACACGCATAACATTTCACTTGCCGATTGGGGCAATTTCTCATAATATGACTTTCTCTTTGGCATGACCAGCAGATTAAGTTTTTTTGATATACTCCCTTTCCTGGCATTCGTCTCTGTATGCTGTTTCATCGTTCGTTCCTCACTGACGCTGGAAAATCTTGCTTCTGATTAACAATTGTCGCATATGTGTGTCTTCTCTGAATCGCTGAAATGTCTTGGGCTTCTTCCTTCTCGATAATATCCATTTTATTGATAATATCTTTAATTTGATCGACTTCCACTGCATTTCTGAGAGTTAATTCCCTGTTAATAGCATTGTTTTTTGTACAATGTACCCAAAAGTATGAATTAAGTTCTGTTTCATTCCACTTGTGCTTCATTAAATTCTTAACCATTATTTCAATTTTATCAAAATATACCTTTGCACAATCCGATCCTTTTTCATAATTGTATAAGGATATAAAATCTTGTATTAGAGATGACGGTCTTGTGAAAGCTTTTCTTAATCTTTCCTCGAATTCTGTTATCTTCGGGTCCACTGATTCGTATATCGCGATTAAATTTTTGGTGATGAACGCTTTGACCAAAATTCCTTGCAGGTGTTGATCCGTGCCTGTTACTTCAAAAAAATCTCTTGAATTCTTTAATAAAATCTTCTAAATCTGAATCCGCTACATACGTTGCTGGAACCAAATTTTGTAAATAATTAGGCGTGGTCACCATGTTAGAACACAAGAATAATTTATGAAGATTTATTTATATCAAAATTCAAAATTGTGTACAACACTCAATTATTAAAACAACACACTATAAATTAATTTAATATTTAATTAAATTAATTTCAAGAGACTTCAGAAAATTCTAGAACCGATAGTTAATATTGATTTTAATGGATTATAGTATTAAGATAAATTATAATAAAGATAATTCCTAACATTTTCCATATCAAAATCATCTCTGAGTAGGAGAGTCACAAATCAAAACAGCATACAAACAATAAATTACAACATTCCAAATTATCCCTCACAATGGTCATGTTACTATATAAATAATAACTTATTACTTAAATATATAACTGAAGATGTCACAAAAGTGGCGAAACATGTTTTCAAGTAAAAATTTAAAATTGAAATGGTGTTATTTTAATCTAATTGCAAACTTACCAATTGATCTAACTACAATAATAATTTATTAAATTCACTACATGTTTCGTTCTAAATATGATATTTTCAGAAGTTTGGTCCATTGAGAGAAAAATAATTAAAACAAAAACTACGACCAGATATTGTGTATTAAATTGCATTTTGAATTTCGATTTGCATTCAAATCGACATATCGAGGATGGTAAAAAAAGTTTTTGTAAAACAAGATCGTACAGAACAAAGAAAGAACGCATTTCCATTCGAAGGACCGTTTCAAATTTCAAGGTTTATATCGCCGCACCAATTGTAACTTAAGAATCTGAAAAATGGAAGTATAATTTGCCAAAGAATTGAGTGGATTAAGAATGTAAAAAACAAATTGTAAAAGAGGGGAAAGTTGTGGTTAATTAGTGATTTGTTTGAACATTAAAAACATGTAAATAAGTCAAATATAATTTAGTATTGCATTAATGACTTCTGATATGAAACCTGAAGATTGAACAGTAAAAAAGAAGAATAATTAATATTTGAAATTTGATTAATAATCATTTTTCCTTTCATCGCATGAAACAGTAACCTTACAACTTTTTTTTGTAAAATATTTTATAAGAGCGCATTTCAATGGCATAGATTTATAAAATTTCATAAAATTAGTGATATTCAAAGCATTAACAAAGAAGACCAGTCAATTGCGTATAAAAAAATTGCGTAAGGAACAATGGTGTAGAGATTATTAAATTATTATTATTAATTATTATTAAATTATTACCTATTTACAATTCCAATATTTTACAAATTCTGATTTATAAACAGTTAATTATATTTTTAAAATAACAAGCTAAAAATCCAAAATAAAAAGATTCATTAATCATTTATTGAAAATAATTGATAAAATTAATTTCATTAAAATGTTTGATAAAATTATTTATTAAATTATTTGCCAATCTCCTCCGATACTTGAGTTTATCCCCTTCAATAATGTATCCATTGACTTCAATCTGTAACGGTTTAGGGATAGGGTTAGAGTTAAAGTCAAGGTTATGATTAGGGTTACGGTTTATTTTATGATATAAAATAAATCATTTTAAAATTTAAATTTTTATTTACGCAATTGTCTTTCAGCAATTTTTATGGAACCTTAACAGATTGATACTAGCTAACTTGGCATAAGTGCGCAAGATAAATGGGGTCTTCCCGTGGACACGTATACATTATTCGAACTGATGCTTTCGATTGCGTTTTGCGAACTTTTCAAAACATTTCGTATATTTGGTTCTATTTATTCTTATAATAATTCTATTATGATTGAGAATTGTTTTTTTTTTAATTTATCATCTAGTTTTTGGAATTATGAATGATTTAGAATTTCTATATAAAGTCAATGACTATACTCTTGATTAATTGATTATGAGACAGTAACTCATGGAGAGCCGCATATAAGATCTCAGTTTTGAAAATTAAAGTCCAAACTGTATTTTCTACTTTATTGAATGTATATAAAAGTCTGTCTGATTACCTACCGATTATGTATTCACAAATGACACAATTAAAATATTTTTAGTTTCAGTATCACTGAAATCTGTATTAATGAAGATATAGGGGAGACCGGGGCAAGATGACGACCTTAAGAGAAAAACTACTTTTTAAATATAAATAATTATTAAAAAATTATTTTACCTAATAATAAAAATTTAGAAAAATAAAAATTATTCCACACATAATTATCATATTTCTATTATTTTAAAACCTCGTTCAATTCATCGATAAATAAATTAAAATAATATTTTTTATTGAAATTCTAATGAGACAAAACAAAATTCCATTACAAAAATAAATTCTGGAAATTTTGTGGAGGCGGTAATTATTTATTTCAACTAAAACAAGAAAATAAATTTTTATTATTTCTCAAAGAGAAATAATAAAATGGTTCGTAAGATTTTCATATTTTTTGTAAGAAAAAAAATATTACAATTAAAAAAACCATAATAATATTTTTTTTGCAAAAAATAATAAAATATATATTTATAAATATATATTTTTGATTTTAGAAAAATTTAAAAATAAAATCAATATTTAAAAATCGGTATGTCAGAGAAACATAAATGTTTGCTAGCAACGTTGACTTGTCTAGATAGACGGAAAACAATCAATCAACATGTGATAATGCTGCTTGTGTGGGAATACACACACACCGATACACACGCACTCCTTTTGAGAAATGGAGAGCAATTGTTCACACACACACAAGCACACCAATTAGGGTGTGAATAGATATTTTCCAAAATAACTCGAAGAAAATCGCTGAGTATTTCTATTTTATTCATAAACGTGTAACGTAAATTCTTTTCTTCCTAATTTTAAAGTAAGTTTCCTCATTGATCTTCCTCTTATTATTATTTTATTATACTTTTGTTTTGAATATTTTGTTTTTGAAATGTTTCACGAGTTTTGTTTTTTTTTGCGATTGTTTTTGACAGAATTTATAAATTTTACTTTGATTATTTTTTTTCGAAATAAAAATATTATGTATTTATAAAAAAATTATATTTAAAATTAATTAAATTCATATTTTTTTCAATTTGTAATTTATAACTTTTATTATTTTTGAAAATTAAATTTTAAAACAAGTTACCTAATTGATCTTATTATTATTTTGATTTATTTTTATCTTGAACCTTCGGGGCTTTTTTATGTTTCATGATTTTTGAATTTTTTTTCTGAATTTTTATCAAACGGAATATTTTAAAAAAATAATTTTTTTAACAAAAATTTATTTATTAATAAAAATTAAATTATATTAAAAAAATTCTTTAATAATTAAAAATTAATTTAATTTTTTAACAAACTAAAAATATTATAATTAATTTAATTTATTATAGTTTTTTTCAATTTGTTTTTTATTATTTATTGTTATTAATAAAAATCAAAATTCCTATTTTAAATAATTGTTTTATTTTAAAGTAATTTTCCCGATTTTTAAATGATTTTATTTTACTTTGGTCCTTAATATTTTGTTTTATTTATATTTATATTAATTTATTTATATTATTATTAATTTTTGTTTTATTTTTAAGCGTTTTCAAACAGAAAAATTCTGCTTTCATTATTTTTTAAAATTTATAATTTTTGTTATTATTAAAAATCAAAATTTTGGTTTTTGTTAATTAATTTTGTAAAATGTTCTGTGAATTATTTATTTGAAAGATTATCAAAAATTGATATATTTAAACACAGAGGTTTATTGATTTTTTTTAAATTGAAATTTGTTTTTATACCTATTTTCCGAAATCCGTACACATTTTTTTAAATATTTATATTTTTAATAAAACATTTGATTTTTTTGAAAATAGTCAAATTCGCAAATTATGCTTAAGAGATATATGAGAAGTGGTTGCAACATCAATATCAGAATTCATTTTTAACACCAAAATTTATTTAAAATCTTGCAAATTTATTAAATAATTTTCACATTAAAACTAAAAATTTATTTTAAAATTTATTTAAAATTGTTTTATAACTTCTATTAAAATATATAAATTGTTATGACTGTAAAAATATTTTTATTTATAAATAAATATTTAATATTTAATGGTTTTCTTGTCCTTTTAAATTTTAAAATATTTTACCTTTTAAATTAAAAAAAATAATAAATTATTCTGGTGAGATCCAAATTTAAATTAATCCCTCATATGCCCCTTCTTTAAGAATTTTCTTAATTTTTCCACGTTTCGATCTAAAATACTTCCATCCTCATTTATTAGTTTATAACTTCTGTCGTGTGTTTTCTCTCCCACTGTATCCGTCCTTCATATTTATTTTTACTCTTTAACCTCGTTTCCACCAACGTTACTTCATCTCCAATTTCGAAATTTCTTCTGGTTGTTGTGTCTTCTTTTTCTTGCTGTAACTTTATGTCTTGACTATACCATCCTTCTCTGTATATTTTCTTACCGAATATGATTTCGGCTGGGCTTTTCCTTTTTGTTTTCTGAAAAGTTGCGTTTAATGTGAATTCTATTTCCGGTAGTAATTCCTCCTAATCTGATCCTTTCTTTGTAACGATGCGTTTTAATATTCTCAAATCGTCCGAAAAAGTATTCAAACTATTAGAAAGTTTTACTTATAAGTAAAGTTATTAATATTTTAAAATAATTAAGGTTTATTACGTAACATATAGTGTTTGACTAATTAAGGTATAGTCAAAGCTTCAAGTTTGTTCATAGGAAAACAAATTATAAAACATTTCTCAAATGAAATTTAGTTTTTAAGTTGCGTTTAATGTGAATTCTATTTCCGGTAGTAGTTCCTCCCAGTCTGATCCTTTCTTTGTATGTAACGATGTGTTTTAATATTCTCAAATCGTCCGAAATTGTCTTTCTATTATTCCATTCGTGTTATGATGGTACGGACTCGAGTAACACATTTTTATATTCATTGATTCTGCCATGTCTTTGATTACCTTGGATTTGAATGTCTTACCACAATCTGTATGTATTTCCATCGGTGCTCCAAATCACAAGATCTATTTGGTCATTATGGTGTCTTTTATGGTTATTTCATCCTGCTTGCTAATGGCTGTCAAAGATATGTACCAACTAAACTGATCTATGATTGCAACAATATACTTTTTTCTTCTCCAAGTCTCCTTTAGTGGTCCGCATATGTCTATGTACACTTTCTCAAATGGTTCATTTGCGACCAGTATCACCCGTTTTTCCTTCGTAGCGGTCATTAATGTTTTACTTTTCTGGCATGCTTATCATTGTCCAATTACTTCTTTTATTATTTCATTCCGATTGATCATGTCATAATTTTCTAAGATGTATTTCGTTACTTTCTCTGCACCCGTTGCGACAATAGCGTATGTATTTGTATGATCATTTCTTCTCTTTTTGACTGTGGTATCCAAATCTTCCCCTTGTTTGTTCTTATTATGCCGTCTTCAATCGTAAGCTTTTTGTCTTTACCTGAACTTGGGTCTCTTTTAATTTCTTCTATTTCTTCTTGTTGATATTTGAATATCTGCGATGTGTCCAGCACGTTGATTCTTCGAGTCTTTATCTTCATCATTTTAGCATTTTCATGAGCCATCAAGCATTGTGTACATGTATCACATGTATTCCGAGACAACATATCCACGTTGGATTTTTTTTGTATTCTAAGTGTATGTCTAGGCTTGATAAATAATTTATCCATGTATGAAGTTGCGCCGTTATCGGTATTTTTGTTTTAACCATAAACGTAATTGCCTTATGATGCGTTCTCAAAGTGAATCGCTTCCCGTATAAATAATGATTAAAATGCTGACAGAAGTAATACATTGCCAACAGCTCTTTCCTAGTAATGTAGTATCCTTTTTCATGATTATTCATGGAGTGTGAACCATATACAATAACTCTCTCACGTCCGTTCTTGTCTCTTTGGGATAATACTGCTCCAATCGTGTCGAAACTGGCATCAGTGTCCAGTATAAATTCTTTCTGGAAGTCTGGGAATCCTAGAATCGGTGGTGTTGTTAAACCTCTTTCATCTTTGCAAATGCTACATCACATGCGTCTGTCCATAACAATTTCTTCTTGTTCAATCCACACAGTTGTTCCAATGTCTTGGCCTTTGTTGCGTAGTCCTTAATAAATCTTCTGTAATAATTGGAAATTCCAAGGAAACTTCTTAGATTCTTTACACATTTTGGTTTTTCAAATGTCTTTATGGCTTCTAAATTATATGGGTCCGTCTGTATACCTTTATCATTAATTACATGTCCCAAAAATTTAACTTCAAACGTTTAACAAACGTTTTTAATTTCAAACGTTAACAGCAAACGTTTATTTGCAATTTACAAATATTAAAAAAGACCTACATTATTTTTTTTTAATATTATGATCACTCTTGTTAGTTATCCTCTTACTTGCTCATTTTTTCGATTATTGATGCAAATTATTAGTAAATTTGTAAAGTAACATGTATTATTTATATTATGAAATATAAATATAAACATAAATTTATTAATTTTTCACACAGGATAACGGAATCTATTTCATTCAACGTAAAAATAGTAAAAAAAATACTTGTTCTATTTAGAAAAATATAAATAATTTTCTTATTAGATATTTATTAGTCAAGATTTAATGTTAATACAATTATTTATAATTTTGTATCTATTAAAATGTTTAAATAAGTTTCTTTTTGCAATTAAATGGCTAAAAATAAAATTCATTTTTCTTTAACGTAAATATATTTCGAAAATTCTGTTGTTCATAATTTAATTCAATTAATTTATTTTTACCTCTTCCTTTATTTTAAAAAGAAATTGAAATGAAAAAATTATCTCATGATTTTAAATGAGATATTTTTAATTCATCTATTTTTAATTTAATTAATTTATATATTTTTATAAATATGTGTTTATCTGGTAACTGTTATACTTAAAAATCGTTTAAAAGTCCTTGCAATACATATTTGGAACTTTAATCAATATTTTTTCAGGAATTAACATAATTAATTCACCTTAGTAGTAATTTAGACATTTGATCTAAATAATTGTTGAAAAAAAACAATACAATTTTGATTAAAGTTTTGAATATGCATTCCATAAATCTTCATGTTCTAGGCGACCCTTTTTAAATAAAACAAATAAATTAAATTAATATTTGACGTGTTTTACAATAAACATTTACTTTATTTCATCAAGTCCCCTAATCTTCACCGAAATTGAAAGATAAATTTTTGTAATACAGTGTAAGCCGCTTAATAGGACCACATTTGTCCCAAGCCCAACTGGTTCTATTAACCGACTGGTCCCATTAAGCGAAGTGGTGTTATTTTTTGACAAAGTACACTTTTCGAGTTGCTACAACATTTTGCGCGTTTTTAAATGTCGCCATCGGTTTAAAATTGCCTGCAAACCGATTGCGATGGTCTAAACAGTTTGAGAGCTCTGAAGTACACACTCTTCGTATAAACAGTACGTTAAACGTTTTAACTATGTACAGTATTGGGCGATACAGTTCTGTACTACTTTACTGTATTTTAAAATGAATGACAGTTGTCATGGTTGCATTCAGCCTTTGGGTATTCAAACTTGTAATAATCTTGATTTATAATCTTGGAATTTAGCCAGGGAAGATAAAAGAAGCAGAGTGAGCACACTGATTAATCAAATGTAGAATCAACTGTAGAATCAAATGTCCAGACAGCGTGTCAAGCATGCACCCGATGAATGATGTCTGATTTATTTTTCGCAACAGCATACTTAGGATTCGGCAACTTGCACTCTAATCTGCTCTATCCTCTCTCACTCAGTGCACAGCACACACCCACACAGCAAGAGAAGAAGTGTCCTACCAGCAAGGGAGAAGTTGGTGGTAACGATTTCATAAGAGGGTGTGAGCTTGCTGCAGCTCTCGTCAGCAGCCAGTCTGCAACCCTCCCCATTGTGCTCTAGCAAGATTGATGTCGAGTTAGGTGACACACACACATGCGTACCTGGGATGGTAAATGTATGGGGCTATCGCCACTAACTGTACGTTTGCTTGTAGGACACTTTTCCTCTTGCTGTGTCCTGTGTGTGTGTGCTACGAATGTAGCAGGTGCTCTCTGCAGCTAAAGAGATAAGAACAAATACAGTAAATACAAATTCAGTCAAGACCTGCTTCTTTGTTACGTGTGTATGTGTATTTTGATTGGGGTTGGTGTATGACCTACGCTAAAAACACGTTTTTCATGACTTTCATGTTGTTTGAAGGGTCAAAGTGTTTCATGAGTGATCCCATTAACCGACTTTTACTGGTCCTATTAAGCGACTGCTTTAATATTCGAAACATAGGGAAATGATTCGGTCCCACAGAATTTGGTCCTATTAAGCGGCTGGTCCTACTAACCAGTGGTCCTATTAAGCGGCTTTCACTGTATTATATAACGCGCTTTTACAAATTTTATTCATTTGTTTTGTAAAAGATTTGTTATCACACTATTGACGAGGAAGACAAGTTTTCTTTCATTTTAATTTTAACTTTAGAAATAATATTAATAATAATAAATATTTAGTCAAAACTTTTGTGTGTTATACATTTTCTTTAATCAATCTGTTACAAACATGCTGCATTTAGGCTCAGTGAGCCAGTGCATAAAACTAATGGGTTCCTGATAGATGAAAATAATAACGTCTATTTATTTAATACTACAATATTACTTTATAAAATTCTCTACATGTTTCGTTCTAAATATAACGTATTCTGGTGTTTGGTCCATTGAGAAAAAATTAAAACAAAACTACAACCAGATAGTCTGCATAAAATTGCATTTCGAATTTCGATATGCATTCGAAAGAAAATATAAAAAGTCATAATTGATCACGTACCATAACATTTTAGTAAATGTCCAAAAGGAAAATATTTTAATTTAGCATGGGTTTTAATTGTTGATTTCAAAGTTTGGAGGTATATGTATTTTCATTATAGTAAATATATAAGTTTTTATTAATATATTTTTTTTAAAAAAATAAGTTTTTAAATAGTATTAAAATCAACATTTAAGCATTTTTATACTTATGCATTTTTTGCTAAAACAGTCATTCTAAATCTGATTTTTTGTAATTCTAACATTTAAAAATAACTAATCATGTAATTTAATATTTTAATCTAATTATATAGATATAATACAAATTTTAAAAGTTGTCTTTCAATGTTTAAGATTAACTCTATAATTTTATTAAATAATTTAAAATAATAAGATAATATGTGAATTTCATAAATAAATAAAATGTTGATAGGGAACGAGAAACATGAACGCTTGAAAAATTTATTTATCTTAAATTCAAATCGACTCGTTTTTCCAATTTTTAAAACAAATCCTAATTATTTGTTAATCGATTTATCGTCATTTACTCTCACATAAAATATAAAATATTAAAAGTTTCTTTGAATGTATTTTTGATTGTATCATTTCGCTAGCTTCAAATACTTCAAATAACAGAATTTTAAAAAAAATACTAAGCACTTTTCATAATGCACTCAAAAGGACAAAATAACTTTTCTGGGTCAGAAAAGACAATTTTAGTGTACCCTCAGTTTTCAAT
>MQRK01244636.1:30505-45837 GCA_001938485.1 Girardia tigrina
CAGTGAAAATTTGAAGTTTCTATGTGGTCTAAATGCTGAGATATAGGCAAAAGTAAATGGCCCATTCTTGACAAGATGAAATACAGTGAAGGTATATGAAAAGTGCTTAAAAACGTTTTGAAAAATGAAAGAAATTGCTTCATAACATTATTAAAACAATATTTCATGTTTTATAAAAATATGGCGCATCCTTTTGAAATATATAAATATCTATTTAATATAAAATAGATTGTTGGTATTTAATAATCCCTAAATTAATAATGTTGTGAGGAATATTTGGAATCTTTGATGTTTCGTTTTGGAATGTTGTGTATTGATTTAGAATTGTGTTTCTCTTGCCCAGATGGCTGATTAATATTTTGTGGTGTTTTAAAAAATTATCAACAATTTTTTTGTTTAAATTCACTAAGGAAGATTATAAAAGGGCACAAATTTAAATTAAGAAACGATGACGGTAAAAATAAATGTTTTGCAAACGACTTTTTATTTTTCGCCTCAATTTTCATTTCATACGCGGGTGAAATCGGTCGGGCCTGATCTACTGCCGCATCATTCGGTGGAGAGACACCCGGATGACCCACTTGGACTCATCGAGGGGACTATCGACCGACGCGACGCCTCTGATCTTTCCAAAACTGAGTCCAGCACAATTAAGAGGTGCTGGTCGTCGCCACTCGATCCAACAGCCGATACGACATATTTTAATTCTTTTTATCTGCAAATTTGTAATGTTTAAATTTATTTCTAATTTAAAATAATCGCTAAATTTTAAATAAGTTAATTAATTTTATTTACAATTTTTACATAAATGAATTAAATTTCTATTTTTAAAATAATTGATATTTATTTTAATTTTTATCCAATAAAATTTGTAGTAAATATTTTAACAGACTATGTAATCTCAATTTACTCATTGATCAATTAGAAGGATGCGAAGTTTTGACAAAGATTTTCATAAGGATAATTGAACTTGTAATACTAATAAAAATATTGAAAGTCATGTAAATAAAGTTGAAGTCTGGACGGTCTCTCGGTTCGATCCCCCTCCATACCATTTTATTTACGTAATCTCCTCTGTAAGTCGGCCGGCCTTCTCAATCGCGTCCAGACAGTGGATGCGTGCCGGTCTTCTAATGACTTCCCACGGTTCACAGGACGTGTGTAGTTATGGCATTAATAATTCCGATTTAATCGCCGCTCGTCAGTCGGTAGACGTGCCGGGGCGAATCCAGATTGGACATGTATTGATGAAACGAGTATTAATAATAAAAAATGACGTGAATTGGAGAATAAGAATTCGGGATGGAACTTAAATTATTTTTTTACATTCAACGATTTTCAAAATTTGTGTACATTAAATCTTTTTTAAACTAGCGTATTTAATATTATTTAAACAAAATTAATTAATTTTTATTATTTTAACAGTTTTTTTGTTTTTTCTCCATGTCGCCACAAAAGTAAATATAGTATTTTTGTCTTTTGACATCAAATGAACGAGTCTTATTAGAATACTAAATTATTACGAATATAATCTTTAAAATGAATATTTTAGCAGTCGTTTAATAATTATTGTTTCAATTTGATAATGAAAACGACAATGATCCATAAATTTCAGATATAATATAAAATAAATAGGCTCTATTATTAAAAAATCTAAATGAAATATAATTTACTCATATAAAATATTATTTTAGCTTGGTTTCGGTCGGAAAAATGTCCGAGAAACGGTTTAAAATAAAACGGAAATTTGTTTTTAAAAGAAAATTCAAATTTAATAAAATAATTTATTTTATATTATAAAACCTATTTTATACTATACATATTTTAAACAAAATATTTTTTTAATTTTTAATAAAATTTTTTTAAAATATTTGTATTATTTTGTAAAAGTCTATATAAAAAATAATAATTACAAGAGATAAAAATTATATTATTATTTTTTATCTTACAAATACTTAAAATAATTCGAAATTGTAATTTTATATATATTTAAAATCTTTGTTTTAATCAGAACGGCATTTGTGTATTTGTTTAAATGCACCTGTTTCTTATCATAATGTTCTCACTTAATTTACATTAGAACAATCTCCCAGGAAAATGAATCAAAAATAATCTATATTATACATGTATATATATATATATTATATTATATTAATCAGATGTTAAATGTTTGGATGTCGAATGAATGAGATTTTGCTTGATCGAATTAATAAAATATGGGATATCTGATCGAGGAAATGTATTAAAAAGAGAGAGGATTGTAGCAACATGTCTGTTAACTCGTTTATCATGTAGCTTGTTTGTCTGTTAAGAAAACGAAAAATTGACATTTAATTATTTCATGTGTTACAGAATGCCAGGTTCCCATCGAAATAAATCGTCACAATCAAAACCAATTGGCCAAAAGTTGAAATCACAGAATTCAACTATCATGAAAAATCAATCGAAACCTCTCCCTGAAAAATCACTGAAACCAGAAATGCCAAAACCGCAGAAACATAATCCCGAAAAGTCCTTAAACAACGTTCCCAAGATTGACAGTGTCGGACCAAATAGATTTCAAGTATTATTAGTATTTGATATAATCCAAATGGTTTTAAACTCCCTGAATCCAGGTTCTCAGCTATGATCAAGTAAAACAGCTTCATAAAGTTATTGAAAAACCCTTGAAACTCAAACCCAGTTCTCATTCCGAACTTCCAATTATTGAGATATCATTGAGACAGTTTCTAGGGGAAATTAAAAAGAAGTTAAAAGAAGTAGAAGTGACCGTTCGAGATGTAAGATTAGATGGAACCGTTGCTGGAAGTATTTTGAGTGAGCTTTTGTTTCCGATTATTATTTTTATTTATTTTATTAAAAGTATTTTTTATTCACTATTTCTCAATAAAACTTTATAATTTTTTTTAGAAAAAATTTAATTTAAATTACATTTTTGAAATAAATTATTTATTTGTAAATTAGATTTGTTGATTTCCTTTGTTGGAATTAGATTTATGCATTTCTTTTGGTTGCAATGAGAACCAGGAATAATAATACTACCCAAATTCATATGTATTCGGACACGTAAAATTATATATTTTTTTAATTTTAAATTATAAACAATAAATATTTATTAGCATTATTGATGAACTAATTTGATATTTTACGATAATCTAAATACAATTCTAAAATAACACGAAGAAATCCAATAAAAAGTTAAATAATAAAAATTTTATTCGCAAAATTTTATTTGTTCTCTAATTCAAAATAATTCGGACATTTCAGAAAAATTATAATATAATGTAAATAATGAATTATTTTAATTCCAAATATTTGCCAGTCTTCACTTTATAGAGGACAGATTGAACTCTACAAAGTGTACCGTGATATTTACGGAAAGTCTCTACCCATTTATTACACAATATTTTGTCAATGAAGATTTCATTTTTCTACAATATGGAGCATTATATCATACATTTAAGTTTACAAAAACTTGGAAAACGAAAAATAATATTTCCTTCTGGAAAGCCCAGATTTAGGTCATATTGTGAAGAAAGTTTGAATAATTATAAAAGAGAAATTACGAAAAAACGTCTTTAAAATAAAATTGATTTAAAGAATAAATATCATGATTTATACAAAGCAATGAATGTGAGATATCATAAAGGCGAGGAGCGATGTAACAAGATTTTAAACAATTAGTATCTGAATTCTTCTGAATTAGAGAACAAATTTTTGAAAGCAATTTTGAATAAAATTTTTATTATTTAATTGTTTTATTTGATTTCTTCAAATTATTTTAGAATTGTATTTAGATTATCGTAAAATATCAAATTATTTCATCTATAATAAAAAAATATTTATTATTTATAATTTTAAAATTTTAAATAAAAACCATTTTACGTGTCCGAACAAATACGACTTTGTGTAGTAACATTGGACTGATATTTGTAAAATTTTTAACTTAAATCAGGAACAATCTGATAAGTAAAGTTAATTCATGGTTATTGATTAATTAAGGAGAAATGAATGAAGGAACGTATATTGTGGAATTATTTTAATAACTTCAAGGTTTTTTGTCTGTATTAACATCATCACAATTTGAATGCAAACATTTATTGACAACACAAACAGATTCTTCACAACAATTTTCAGAGGTCATCTTTCTTTGATTGATATAGTTTTTGTTAATGTATTCAAATCTAAAAAAAACAATGAATGGGAAAATTTTTAATAATAAGTTTTAATTTGGATGAAAAGGCATTATGTAATTTTTTAAATGAACATTAATTTATAAAATATATTAAATTTAATAAGTTAAAATCGTTTACTAAAAATATTATTAAAATTCATTATTATAAAACTTTAATTAATTAGTACTTAAAATTAATATAATTAGATTCAAATAATAAATCAATAAACATATCAACCCCATCTGAGTAGGAGAGTCACAAATCAAAACAGCATACAAACAACAAACTTACTACATTCCAAATTATCCCTTACAGTCTAGTTTTGATAAATTTTCAGATGTTCGCATTCTTTTTAGCAATTGGTTTCGACACGTTCGTCAATTGCTTTCGGATAATGGCTGAAGTGGTTTTAACTCCAGATTGCGAGATCCTACTGCTCATGCTGAAAAATAATTTAGAAATCTGTAGAAAATGTATTTCAAAGCGTTTTGTTTGATAATTTTCCTGCCTCAATAATAAAATGACAGCACATGTCATCAAAACTTGGGTATGTGCTTACTCACACATTGAAAAAAATTCACAAAAATGTCACTTGATTGAGATATTGCAAGCGTTCTTGTAACAAATCGAGTGCCACGCTGTTATTAAGTATATATTTTTGAAAGGTAATATTGCAACTCACATTACGGGTTAGTGGTACACTCATTAAGAGACTGCTAGAAAAATTTACTACTCTAAAATTTTCTGCCGCCTAATTTAAACGTCACTTGGTAAAAATGCGCTCTGAAATTGTCCTGAACAACCGTCAAACTTAGGTTAGAGAGAAAAAAATTGTTAATCAAGATAATGTACCTACTCACACCATGGCTCAAATTCATGAATGACCATTTTAACAAGTAAGCCACCATCATTACTAAATAGATCTAACCCCGAGTGACTCCTGGTTCCATAAACTAAACTTTGCACTCGGAAGACAGATGTTTTCATCTAATGAGGATGTCATTACTTATGAAAACAAAAGACAATAATGTATTACTTGAGCGAGTATGAAAGGTGTGAACATTACTTGGAGGAGTTTATAGATCTAAAAGGAAATTAGGTAGAAAACGAAACAATAATTTAAAGAAAAAACTACTTGTTTCATTGTTAGATGGGAAACTTTTCAGACAATGTTTATTTTAAATATAGTATCTTTAATTATATATTCTTTTTCTTCAAAACCTTGATTTTGATGATTTAGGTAAGATAATGAACCAATGTAAATTTGACTCAATCCGACTCAAAAAGAAAAAGAGTCTCTAAAGTATATTTCTGAAAGATGTGAATCATTTTAGAAGGGTATCTCTTCTACCCTGATGACAGATTGCTGTTATAAATGTTTTGTATATTTAGATTATTTAGACAGGATTTCAAATTTGTAAAATTAAATTTGTTCCTCCAACACTTTGAACGTGTATTTTCACGTCAAGTTTTTCATTAGTTTTGGGCTGAAAACGATTTCCTTCTGTTCTGTATAATCAAAACACTCGCTGCATACGCGAATAACATTCTCAACACACACAATCTCTAAGATATTACGCTCACAGCAGGCACAGAATCTCAAAGTATTGCGCAGTGAAAGGGTTAATATTAGTTAATATAAAATAAGTTCTCAAGACAAATTACCATATAAAATTTTTCATAAAGATACTTTTATCAAAATAATTGTTTCGACTGTTCCTGAGTTACCACAGAACTGCCATAAAAATCGTAGTGCTGCACCATTTTTAAAAATTTTATCAAAATTAAATAATTTCTTAGATTTCGAATTTGTGATATTATTGTTTTTGTTGAGGAATTCTCGAGCATTCAAAAACTTGTTTTCAACCAGAGCAAAAGAAAGTCATAAAAACAAAGTCTTTATTCTAACGGTAAAACATAAAGCCTTAATTTCAAAATATTATAACAGTTCCACTTTAAATCCCAAAATGCAAAATCTTTCCAATCAAGTCTTAATCAGTTAAACAAAATTTTTATGAACGCTTTTATCATAAATATACTACTGAAAATTTACTCTAGAAATTAGACACTTGTTTCCTCAAAATTCGATAAATCATTTTTTAATGCGCCAGAAAAAGTATTCAAACTATTAGAAAGTTTTACTTATAAGTATTATTAATATTTTAAAATAATTAAGGTTTATTACGTAACATATAGTGTTTGACTAATTAAAGCGTAGTCAAAGCTTCAAGTTTGTTAATAGGAAAACAAGATATAAAACATTTCTCAAATGAAATTTAGTTTTTATACCAGTTATTAGAGGTTCTTGGAAAATCCTCGGAATTATTATTAAGAGTTACTTCAGACATCCAAATTTTATTATACAACAAAAAATGTTTAAATCTAATATTTAAACAAACTTATTTTTTGAGAAACAATTTGTTTTATAAGTCTTAAACCGATATAAATAAATATACTTATAATAATTATATTTGATTTTATTTTAATTTATTAATCAATTTTAAATTACAATAACATTTTTTAAATATTTAATTGTTTCTTTTAATTTTATTAATTTTGAAAAATCGTTTCACATATAAAAATTATATATTTTAATTTTTATATTATTTTTAAAACTCTGAAAAATTTTTAATTATTAACAATTTAATTAGATCTTAATTTTAGAAATTTCTTTTTCAAACTTTACATAATTAAAAATATCTAAATTTTAATTTGTATTTATTTAATTTAATCTTATTTCAAAAATTTTCCTAACAATTTACATTCCCAATACCAGTTTTTAAAGAGACAAAAAAATTTATTTTAATTTACTAAAATTATGTTTTTATCAAAAAAACGAAATGAATCTTCCTCTTTAGATTTGTGTCCTACCGAAGAGTTCCGAGATATCGACATTATCTTTTCCGTCATCCTCCACGACAGCATAACTATGCAAAAAATAAAAAATGTAGTATTTTCTTTATTAATTGACTTGTTGAAAAAACCGATGAACTCGAAACCAGAATGCCTTAAACAAAATCTCATACTAAATGAGGAGCTGATCAAAGATAATTATATTCATAAAATGAATCGTGTTTTGAGCAACCAGGAATCGAACTCTGATTGTTGGTCTTTAATATCGTTGGGAATGGTGGAAACCATCGAACTAAAATTCATTGATAAAAAGAAGAGACAATATGAATTCACAATAGATTCGTTTCAGATAATCCTAGATACTATGTTGACCTTTTACACAGTGAATAAATGTTCACAAATCACTCAACAGTTGAGTCCGACTGTAGTCGCCGAATCTGTCTCAGGCAGTTTCCAAGAAGCTTTCAAGCATCTTAAGGGTAACATTATTTCCACAAGAAACCCAGAAGAAATTCTCGGAGGAGGACTTTTAAAATACTGTAAACTCATAGCAATGGGCTATCATCAGAATCCTACGATGGATATTCGAGCGACCGAGAAATACATGTGTTCCCGATTTTTTATTGACTATCCCGATGTAAACAGTCAGAAACAGAAACTGGAATCATTCTTGGAGACTCTCAGTGAATCTGAATACGAAGTCAAAGTTAACCTTTTAAACGTAATTTTTTTTATAAATTCGATCGGATGGGACTTTAAGTCAAGTTTTGATTTAGATTTTGTATGAAGTCGTCTCAAATTCTACAGTCTGCCTAATGACCCATGAAAGACGTCAAACCTTACAAATGATCAACACTTTCATCCAAGATATTTTATCAGAAATTGAAATGAAAAAATCTACTGTTCAACTGGACGATTTAAGCAGTCAAAATTGGGTGCTTGACCAAGTGTTCTATGGAACGTTCTATTTTCCCCAACAGGTCTATGTGACGGGACCCATGAATACAACCCAGCCAAGCAATCTTAATCTAGGTAACATATCTGGTAATCAAATACTGATTTGTACGGGAGACAACACTGATTTTATGACCACCGGTAATCAGATCGTGCCTGTAAATCAAACAGTATCCACTGTTGACAGCCATCCCTGGTTGGGGGGGTACCAGAATCAAAATCAAATATACTGTTGTAATGGTCCATTGATGTGTGCATAATCGTATTTTGTGATTTTGTCTTAATGGTGTCTTGAATCTTTCTTTTGTTGATGTTGTTTCAATTATTATTACTACTACTACTTCTATTATTATTAATATTATAATAATTATTATTATTACTATTATTATAATTACTGTATTAGATATTTTCATTATTCAATTGCTTCTTTTAGATTATTATCTTTTAAAAATTGTGTGAATTTATATTTTTAATGGTGCTTCAAATTGTGATTTATTGTACAAATGAATGTTAAAATATTATTATTGTGGGGTCTTTCATTTAGAAACAGCTTGTTGAAACTTTATAGTTTAATATATATATATATACTATTTTAAATATCAATGTTGTGTTCTTATATGAGGTTTTTTTGTGATCCTGGATATGTTTTCATCGTTTTGTCATTTTAAATAAAGTCTTTAATTAAATTAGTTTGTCATTCACTTAATTTGTCTTGATCAAATGTTTCTCAACAGAAACGATATTTTCATTATTTATTTTGTAACCATTAAAAATAACATTGCTTCAAAAATAAAATTTATAAAACTAGTAAATCAAAACATTAAAATTTTTATATCCATTCTTTATGCAGACAACTCTACTTTGCCAATAAAGTTTTTAAAATTAACAAAAACACATTAAAAATTAATATAAACTACTTATAATTTATAAGTAGATATCTTGCAATTAATATTGTTCGGGAACTCCGAATTTTCCATTTTTCCAAATTTGGGATCTTAAAAAGTTTCTCCATCAAATTTTTACATAATCATTTATTTTCATCGAGAATGAGTAAGTGTGCAAAGTTTGAAGAAAATCGATTGAGTTAAAAGCCTTCAAAAACAGGTTTCTAAATTCCATGGATATATATATATATATAGAAATAGAATTTATTTCGTATTGCTCCAATCAAACTACCACATGGGGAAATTAATGGAGAGCGATTGCTCTCCCATCCAGGCAAAGTAAAAAAATTTACATACATCAATTTAGAGAAATAGTACGTTCAGTTTCTTAGCAGTTGCTATAAACCTGTATATATACCTATATATATATATATATATATACCTATAGAAATAAAAAGAATTGAATTACATTCAGTCTTCCTTTTGACTAGAAAATATGTTCATTAATTAATAATTACTATTAAAGGAAAATAAGTGATATATGGACGAAAAAATCAAAAACAAAATATTTATCAAAATATTTCAAATAATTAAAATATCTAATATCCCACACTCCCACCAGATTCGTCCACCGAAGAATCTGAATCCACAAGGTAATTATTTAGATAAGACGGTCTTCGTCTTTCTCTACAAAGCCTACTGTTCAATGATTGTTCCTCTTGTGTTTGATTGGCTGGTAGTGATGCAGTTTCCTCTCTATACATATAGTATGACTTGGAATTTTTTACCCAGTCAGGCTGTCAAGGTTGGATGTCTACGATATGTCTAGGACCGCAAAATCCGTTGCAATTTACCATATATTTCTTTTGATCTAGTCTTTTCACGACGACACCCTTGGCCCATTGCTGTGTACATGGTGTACTGTTTTAAGTTTGTACCCACACTAACTGATTCTCAATATAATCTGGGTTTCCACAAAGCGGTTCAATTTTGCTTCTTCCAATTATATCTAACCCTATAGGCAAATAGCTATACAGCGCCGAGCTTGGTGTTTCTTTTCCTTCATATGGCGTGTTATTATACCACCATAAGTCTTCCAATATGCTGATATTTGATCTGGACGCAATTCTTTTGATTGTACTCTGATTCCTTTCTATTATTCCGTTGCAGGTAGGTCGATTGATGGCACGATACATGACTCAACATTCCACTTTTCCATTAGCTTGTTGAATTCTACCGAATGAAATGTGGTATAATTATCGATAATTAGTTCCTTGGGAGACCCGCGTTCACAGAACAAACTTGAAAATTCTGAGACAATTGATTTGACGTCTTCAGCCTTAATTAATTTCCATATCCCAAAGCGAGAAGGACCACAATCGACTAAACTTAAATATTTTTCTTGATTGTACTTTTTAACATCCGCGGCAAGTCTTGTCCAGTTTTCGTTGACGCTCAGCCTACCGGTTTTTCATTTTACGGGTGCCGGATCGATGGATTGACATTTTTGACATCTTGAAATCAGATCCTGATATCCGCGTTAGACACACATATTCCTTACTTCACACATAGATATTGCATTCTGTTGGCGCCTAAATGACACTTATCATGAAATTGCTGCAGCTTGAGTAGATAGTCCGTAACCGATAAAAAGCAATTGCTTCTTTTTAATTGTTTTTGGATTCTTGTCAACTCGTCCGCCTTATTATTTTCGCTACTAACAAACACGATCTTCAACTCGATCTCATATTCCTGATACAGCTCCTTGATCATCGACAGTCTTCGTTTTATTCAAAGCTTAGATGAAGCCTTGGTATTTAATTTTTCGCGATCTTGAAGGTTATCCACGAAATCACTGATTTATTATCCGATTTTACTATCACGCTCCTTAAACTCCATTTTCCACGTAAGTTTAAACCCTTTACAACTGCTTTTAGTTCTGCTACATTAATATGTATAGAATCATCAGTTTTTCTCAACCATGATGCATCCTCGATTATGTTCCCTTTGACTTCTAACGCTACAATAACTATTGCGTCACACCATATAATACCTTCCTTGCAGTCATCAATGGCCCATAAACTTCTGTAAGGATTATTCTCACTCAATGTCTTTAAAACACATTTAATCTTCTAAAATAATTCTTTATTTATCTTTTCATCCGACCTTCTCTCACTAAGTCGTTTAAGGTATGAACATGACGGACGTAGCCAATTAGCTACCGGAGGTATACCCACTAATTGTCCGCATAACAAATATAACTCACGACGTGAAATTGATTCCACATCCAGCTCATCTCTTACCTGATTGTCCCTCTTCCATCTCACTACATGTTGGTCCTTAAATACCTTCATTCCTAAACCTCGAACTTCGTTGGCTTGTGACAGATTTTGCGGTTTCTTACATTTGAGACCGAGGTAATTGAACACGTTTTCTACTTCTTCAACAGAAATGAAACTTTCATTTACATAAATATCATCAATATAAGAGTCGGTATTTTCACGCATCCTGGTGTCAGAGTTCAGAATCCACCTGACGATTTCGGTCATTATAGTTGGTGCAATGTTAAAACCAAAACCTATCCTAGTTAAAGTATATTTCTTGTTGTTAATAATACAAGATTGGTAACGCCACGTCTCCTTATGAACATGAATCTGCATGTACGCCTCTGACAAATCAAGCATTGAAAAAGGTGAGCCCCTACGTCGCCAATCAAGGAGCTTTTTAAACATATATCCGCTGAGCCACTATAAACATCCATGTAATTGTTTAATTTTCTAAAATCAAAAATGTGTCTTATCTTCGACTTATTATCCTGAAATATTCCAAATATCGGTATGGATCATATCGATTTACCCATTTCTTTCTCATTGTACTCGATTAGATAACCCTTTTCTACACAACCATCTAAAATTTTCAACGTTGCAACATCTTTTAATTWTTTGTCCTTAAAAACTGACTGGCGATTCGGAAGATGACTCGGAGCCTTACTTTTCCAATTCAATTTAATCGACTAATTTTCCTTAAACTCAATCTCAAAATTATGCTTTTTTATGCTAACAAGGCTTTTCCGATGCAGTACAAGTCAAGCTACTATCTGTCACTTTAATTTCTTCTTCACCGAACCCAATAACACCCTTATTAATTCTCACGCTGCCCAATTTATCTATGACATCCATACCTATGAAGATCTCTAGACCATACGGCAAATGTTCCATGACCGAACATTGGACTCTAAAGATCCTGCCATTTATAGTCAACCGCACTTCACCCGAACCCACTCTAACACCCTTTCTATTCGCCAAAACCATATCTTCTCCGTCAGAAAACAACATACAATCACTAACTAACCCTTTTAAAACAACCGTTTTCGATCAACTCGAATCAATCAACGCTATTTTAGACCTGTCATTTACGGTGACGATCATCGTCGGCAACGCCTGCAACTGTGAATGGAGAGAATCGGCGCCTACAAACTCTCAGGTTCGTTTCCCGACCGACAATATTTTGCGATATGACTCAATTTCTGACATTTTTAGCATATTGTTTGTCTGTTTGATTGCCACTGAGAACCCTTATGACGATTCCTTTCCTTCGATTCGGTGTCTCTCTCACGATAAACATATAGTCCTTTGTGAGGATTTTCCTGGGTTTATCGAGTTCTACCTGATCTCCGGAACTCCCTGTTTCTTTGTTGTTGTTTCCGTGTTGTATTACTGCCATTGAATCCTGTAATAAACTCTTTTTAATCCCCATATACCTGCGGATATACTTGATCATTTCGGTCAAGGGTTGGTCGCCGGCCCGTTCCAAATCCACCTGCAACTCGAAAGGCAGTCTAGCCATGAAGAGAGCCTTTGTTAGATCGTCGACCTTTGATGCTAGCATTTTCACCTGAGATGCATATTCATCGATAGTCTCGCCCTCGTGATATTGTAAGTTTATCAATTGACTGTACGCAGAACGTCTAGTCAGGCCGAACGAATTGTTTACTATCTTAAAGAACCGATCGCAGCTGCTTTGTGTCTTCTCGTCCGATTCCATGTAGATGTTCAGTGCAACCCCTGATAGTAAAAAAGGGAGATACGGGGTTGGATCAGTAATCTTCTGGATTTTTATGACCATTCCAAATTTCTTCTGCCAGATCTCGAAGCTAACGCTTCCATCTGTCGTGCTCCCCCTCAAAATAATAAGCTCTGAGCCCCCATCCGTTTTCATTATAGTTCAACGGCAACTCTAACAATCACCATCTCTGTGTATAGATACTCATTACACTTGGGGAGTAGACGCTTGCATAAACGAGTTGTACAAACATTAGAGCGCCTTCGGGTTCTTAACCAGTAACGAGGATGTCTCGACTGGTGGCTGAGCTTCTAGAGGGGATGATCCCAACTTTAACGACTCAATTTCTCAAAGTCGATTTTATTATCTCACGCCAGACAATGATACCTCAACGAGACAAATGACGGTCAGCCCACGTGCCCCTGTGCATGCTATGGTCTGCTTGCACAGTCTCCCTGAGTTCTTTGCCGAGTAGCGACTCCATCATTATTCGTATTTACACTCAGCTACTGCCGTGGACCTACTTATATATACATTATATTTAATAAAGTTTTACTGTGTTCATCATATTCCGTCAAATTGTATTGCATGTTATTATAACTTTATTATATTCGCTCATCTTGGGTAAAAAAACTAACATCTGATGCGTATCGATTTACGCCACATTCATCACAGAACTACAATTTCTCGATGGATTAATAAAAATAACTTTGATTGAAGTTTTACATGACAATTCTACTCGACGCTTTAATCTCAGAAATAGTGAAAACCTTTAATTTAAAAGCTATGATTCCCCCCCCCGCCGATCATTGAACTAACTACTGATATACAAAGTTATAGAAACGCTACACTCCTTCACTTCAACCATCAAACCAATAAAGATAATTTACAGTTACTACAAAATCAGTATGAACAGTTTGAGACGTTTATTCTTGGTCAATCATAACGATTCTGATCGTCATTTCAACTTTACCTTTACCATACGGCATTTCCCTGAAGTTGACGACACCCTGGTTTATACTTTGATCACCTTTTAATCGTCGCCTCAAAATTACTTTTCGACTTTAATTTTATTTAATCACCATTTGTAGTCCTAACTGTGTCTCATTCTCTCTAATTGATATCACGCTGCTCACATTTAAAATCATTAAAATTATTATATAAGAAAGATGAGATAAGGTAAAGAGAAATTTTTATTAAATAACATCATAATAGTCATAATAACACTATCAATGTTTCAACAATAATTATAGTCTATTATAATGAAAGGGAAAAGCAATTCAATTGATATAATTATTACATTATCTTTATTCGAATAATTAATTTTAACTTCAATAAATTGTTTTAAGAACTTTATTACGATTAAATTCATTATAATTATTATTATTACCATAAAAGTCATATGATATTTCGGTGTATTATAAATGATGGTATTGTTACACCTACTTTGTTTATAGATTAAGTTTATTGCTTAACGTCATTGTATAAAACATTATTATAACGTATTATTAGTTTATAAGTGATACAGTCCTTCAAACGGTAAATGTAATACTACAACAGTTGTATAGTTTAAGCAATCAAAATATATTATTCAAATTTTAAGCATAATAGTTAGCGGAGAATAAAATAATATTTATTAAAATATAAGAATAATAATTATTATGATATGGACATAGAAAATGATTCGACGATAATACGACTCTTATTAAAAAGCATTTTCTCAGCAATAAGAAAAGAAAAAGAAATAAGAATTAAATTAATGGAACAAATGATATAATTAATAATTATAAAATAACAAAAGGAGAAGAAAGAAAAATATACAATGGATCGCAATTAGGAGAAGGTTTGCATGTAAGATCAAAATATTCCGTTGGAACTAAGGTTTGTCCGTTATTTACTTAGATTATAAATTAAATTAAAATTTATATCAAACTAGTAAATAACCCGTCATGTATGACGGATATTATCTACTTACAATTGTAAGTAGATAATTATATTAATAATAATTCATATGGAAAATTATCATGAATAATTCTGCTAATAATTTCCATATGAATTATTATTAATATAAATATCTACTTACAATTGTAAGTAGATAATATCAGCGTTAGTGAGGCAGTGAGGCAGGCAGGCAGTGAGTGACTTGGGCTTTTATAATATATAATAAAAAATAATCCATTACGTTATTATGAAAATCATTAAACAATTACACCCTATTAAATTAATTAATTAAAAACAAATCATTACAAAAGAAGATAATCGAAATTAAAATTGTAAAATTAAAAAATAATCAAATGTTAAAGAAAACACCTAGCACTAGATATAATGATACTCATCCGATACCGTACTCAAATATTAGAATCATTCAACCTGTAGAGAACGTCATATATGAAAGTTTAATTAA
>MQRK01244638.1:0-13018 GCA_001938485.1 Girardia tigrina
ATATATATATATATATATATATATATATATATATGTTTATTTATATATAGCCCATTTAACATAATATGTTTGCATAAAAAAATAATGGGAATGTTTGTATATATAACATAATAATTTTATCTTTCCCAACAATTATACATAGATTGAAGATGCATATTTATTTTTAGTCTTTTAATTGAATTTTGTAGATGATAAAATATATATTATAAAAACTTGTTTTCTAGAAAATAATCCCTGTAAGACAGACATTTCTAATAAATCATAATTTAATACAATGTAATAAATAATTCTTTTTTGTTATGATTACTCAATAGGTTTCGAAGAAATAATAATAATATTTCAAATAATTAAAAAAAGTGGCATGTTATTTTTAAAAACATAAAGATGACATTTAAAGAAACAATTTTATGGATCATTTTGACAGTATAACGTAATGATCAGGTAATAAAGAAATTATGAATTTTAAATCTGCTCATATATAGGCAAGTTGTGATTATATTACTAAAGAATAATTGATTCATCTAAACACGCTTAATAAGGTTGTAGAAAAAGCATTTGCACATTAACCTAAACCATAAACTAAACCCTTCCCCTAACCCTTACCATTTCTGAAGTTATTTCAAGGATAAAATGGGGTTAGTGTAATGATAACTCGTAAATGCTGATATAATTATAATAAATTATTAATATAATAAAACCAAACAGAGCGTAACGGAAGGATAAAAATAAGTTCTGTCTGGTTCTGTATCCATGTTTTTCCTTGAAACTTGGATTTTATTGTAACTCAATCTGATTTCTTTTTTTTCCAATCTATATACATCTATCATCTCAATGATTGGTCTACTAGGCCGAAATTACTTGGTCTTTTCTATAGAACATGCTGTTGCAATACTTTTTTTTCGGTGGTATTTGAAAACTGATAAGAAAATTAGTGCCTCTTTTTAACCTGGATTGTCCTTTTGCAAGCGTCTCCCAATGACTAGAAATGATCCAATTCTTGGTATTGCTGTCGACCATGTTATCATATGCTTCGTAGAGGAACTTTACATCTAACAGATGTAAAGAGTTTGGTTCTGACACCATTATCTGTCAATTAACACATTCTAATGATGGTACATATATAAATACATCATTTAATTGTATTTCACAATCCCGATTCACTCAGCGATCAGATCCGTCAAAAAATACAGGACTCCATTGTGTCTATATTTCCTAAATTCTCCTCTGTAATGATATTTAGTTAATACATATGCGAATTTCCTTATTATATTTGCATCTACTACAGTGTCACCATTCTTAAGATACCAGGTCGGTAATTGATAAACATTTTGTACATTTTACATTACAAGATTTTCTGTCTTAGTTGCTTTTCTTTTATTTGAACAATTTCGTTTACCTGTTCAAGTTTTCGTTTCAAATGAACATGTGAGGAATATTTTAAATTGTTTGAATGTGTAAATGTATGGATGTGGTATGTTGATTTAAGTATGTTGAATTTAGAATGGTGATTCTCCACCCAGATGGAAATTGGTATTTTTTTAAATCTAAAGTGATTGACTATTCGAACATAATTAAAATAATCATTTGATGAGTTCATATTTGTAATTTCACAATTAATTATAGTTTAATAATTTTTAGTAAAATTTGAATTAAATACATTTTTAATAATTTGGTGACATTTTTATTATTTTGGGATTTATTGAGAAATGGTTAAACTTATTATTTTTTAATTAATATTTTTAGAGGTTAAATATTTTTAAAAATAATTTAGAAAAAATTTTCGAATAATCATGATTAAAAACAGAAATAAGAAAACCAATTAGAACGATGACAAACGATGAAAGACCTTCTGAGAGTCTTAATGACTCCAAATGTGATTGTAATAAACATTCAAACGAGACTTCATTTATTTTTATTGTTCAAGTCATAACATTAGACAACTCTAAAGTTAAATTATGTAAAATCTAAAATTATTTTCTATTATTTTATTAAATGTAAAGATTACTGAAACAAATCACCCGGAAATTTATTTTTTCTCATATATGGGTCACGAAATGTTCGTCAATATGACATTAAACTTTTAATCTGGACGACACGAAACAATAATTAATATAATATTTTTGCAACTGTATAAATAATATGTTTATGAAAATTATTGAGGTAGATACCATCATGGTCATGTTTAATCATTACAGTTATATTTATTACTTTTTCAAAAAACAAATTCTTTCTTAATTTTTTTTACTTTTCCATTAGTTATGTTCTTTTTTGTAGTTAATTTTATGTTTTGTGAGTTTGATTTTTTTTAATCTTAAAACTAATTGACATACAAAAGTTTATGAAACAATTAAAATAATTATTAATTATTGTAACTAGCGTTTATGCCATTTTCATTATCCGAAATTTCAGCTCTCATATTTATCGCAAAACTTTATTAATGACAATAATACACATACATAAACGAATTTCATGTTAATTCAATTATTTTTCCAAAATCCATCCATAAAAATTTTCTTCAAATTAAATTTGTAAAATTTTACTTATAATATTTTTATGGCCTGTTTTTTACTTTTATTAAAAAAATAAAACTCTCAGTATTTTTTAAATGGATTTCTCAGTATTTTATTAATTTTAAAAAAGTATTTTAAATGAATTTTGATCCGTAAGAAAAATATTTTTCAGTATAAAAATCATTTATGTAGTATTAAAATATAAAAATCTAAGTAGCAAATTATATATTTATCAGTATTTATTATAAATATTACGTGTTGTCCCACAGGGTATGCCTTCGCTAATTTGATGTTAAATTGAAGTTTCAGGTTTAAATATTGTATACTGACTAATAAAATTTTTTAAAAATCTAGCATCATATAATGAAGTACGTAACAAAATTTTTCAAAAAATTTGGAAAAAAAGTTAAATAATGACTCATTTTATAAATTATTCAATTTAAAACAAAAAAATGTACTTCACAAAAAGTTGTTTAAAATTGAATGATCTATAAAATGAGTCATTATTTAAGTTGTTTTTTCCAATTGTTTTGAAAAACTTTATGTAATTTGTTATATGATGCTAGATTTTTACAAAAAAAATTTATTAGTAAATATACAATATATAGACGCTAAACTTCAATTTAACATCAAAATTAGCGAAGGTATACCATGTGGGACACCCTGTATAAGTATTTATAAGTAGTATTTATTAAGAATATTAAGTATTCATAGCTAATTCAATTGCACAATTATAAAAAGATGATTTTTAGGTAATTATTAAAATATCAAATAAAAAAAGCTGAAATTAAAAAAAAATTCAATGAGTAAAGCTTTTGTTGCGTTTTTAAGACGACCACACTTTCTTTTCTCTCCATTCGGTATGTGTCTTGCTTCAGCTGGTGGTTTTATGAGTTTTAAACGAATTGCTAGGCCAAGAAGATGTTTGAATATAAAATGTTTGAGAAAGTAACTGCAAATGCATGAGCCGGTTCGCCAATGCTCAATGTCGTGATGCAGAGCAACAATCCAGATCGCCTCCTGAACTGGTCGAAAGTTACTCACTTGTACTTGATTTGGTCAAGGGTGGCCTTCATCTCGTGCCTTTTTAGTAAATAGTAAACATTGCCAACTTCAGTCTCATTTGAGCTCACGTCTTTCGTCTCTTTGCCAAATTATATAATGCCGTCCAATCTTTTAAGGAAATTGTTGTGCTTTTGCTGAATGACTTATCACCATGAAAAATGCATTTTTGACCATCTGTGCGCAGCTTCTAGAGATATATCCAAAAAACGAGACAGTGGGAATCTTTCTCGAAATATGTGTTCATTTTTTTATTATCAAATTGAATGACTTCAAAGCATTGTTTGTAGATGGCGTGCGGATTCGGGCGCCTTTGTACCCGAATCGTTCTTGTGAGTAGATAACCACATTTTATTCATGTATTTTATAAAAAAATTTCCTTCTTTAATTTTTTTTGGAAACATTCGACTGCTATTCGAAGACAACTGCAAAAAATCAATATCTTCTTCCACTGGTTTTAAGGGACTCATCGTCTCTTAAGATATAAAGATGTTTCATCACATTTCAACACATAATAAGCAACTTATCATGGCGAAAAACATCAAGAAAAGCATTGGATATTGCTTCTGATGAATCTGAAATGAGGCAAGAAAAATGTACTGATGATTTTAAATTATTTAAATTGTATTAAATAATTTGAAAGATAAATGTACAAGCCTCCTGTTTCTTGTTCGAAGATATGCAAATGCAACACGGATGAAATTGCCTGTCCATATCATTAACACCAACAACCAAAACTGGCAATCCTTCGAAGTTCCGCTTGTACGTTGCATCAGCATGCAACTTGTCAGCATTCTTCATCCATGCTTATTTGAAATCCGATAACAACAGACTTGTCTTCATCATCGTCATCCACACTTGTATGTTCTTGAAACCAACGTTCCACTGCACCGAGGCTGATCTTAGACGGTCCATACTTTTCAGAACACAATTTATTTAAATAGTTCTGGACCTGGAATTTATATTTTGTCGACATGCCTTGTTCTCTAAGCTTTTAAAATATTTTTTTCGCCTTAACGTTCAACTCAAACAGAAGTTTCATCTCTTCTTTGACTTCAACAGTAAGGCATCTTGCTTGTTGACCAGCGCACGGGTGGTATTCCTGTGTTCGAAACATATATATCTGCTTGTTAGTACTATTGAATAGTAGATAAATGTTGGCATTGCACTTTGCATCGTGGTATTTCATTCGTTTGCAGCGATAGTAAAGTTTGTCACCATCAACAGTTTTGTTTGTGTAGTGGTAGGCCGAATTATTTTCTCTGTTTATAACATCCATTGCTTGTTGTTTCGTGTCAAATTCACCGTCACAGATCCAGTTTCGATTTCTCCTATGTCTTCTTTTCGTTTTTTTTTCAGCAGTATTTGCATGCTAGAGTTCTAATTTACTCTCGTTTGAATATTAAAGAATATTATTGGAAGTTATTACAAAAGATTTATCGATTTTTTTAACATGGAATCAAATGATTATGTATTAAAATTATATAATCGCTATTTAATTAAATGCCTTTAATAAATTGGTTGAGATTGACGTTTGAACATTTATTTTAGGATTGTGGGTCCTGATTAATAAAGCCTCACGCGCAACTCTCTCCCAATAATTTGCAATAATTAAAAATTTCTTTTAAAGTTCTGTGTTCAATTTTTGTAAATTATTGAGAGAGAGTTGCGTGTGAGACTTTATTAATCAGGACCCACAATCCTAAATAAATGTTCAAGCGACAATCTAAACCTATTTATTAAAGGTATTTTATTAAATGGCGATTTTTTTAAATTTAACTAATTTAAATTTAATAGTTTTTATTAAATGAATTAATTCTTTATTATTTTGGTGCTAATTATTTATTTATCAGTACTATTTTTTTAATACGGAGCGGTTAATTTAAATACTGAGCATTTTAAATAAATACTGAAACTGAAGATACTGAAATCTTAATACTGATAAATTGATTTTTTTCTAAGTGTTCTATTTAAAATGCTAAGAAATCAATTAAAAAAATACTGAGAGTTTTATTTTTTTACTGAGCTAAAAAACTAGTCGTCTTTTTTTATAAAACTATTAAATTAAAAAAATGCCTTTTTAAAAAATCATATCTTAAAAGTATTATAAATTTTAATATTTTTATTATTTATTTGAGAATTCTTATTTCAAAACTTTCATTAAAATTTATCAATTGTTGTCACTGTAATTTTTTTTGTATTTTTATATTAGTATTTAATTTTGTTGGTTTTCTTTTTAAGATTATTTTGAATTTAAAAACTTTTTAAATTTAAATAAAATTGGCAAGTTATTAAAATCAAAACTTGAAAGCCAATTGAAAACTTTTATTAATTTCGACGGTTTAACCGTCATCGTCATAATATATTAAAGTATGGTCCAAAGCATGGAAAATGCAATAAGTTTAAAAGTCATATCCCGTACCCAGAAAATTGAAAGCATGTTCGGCAATAAATGTCCAACGCCATTGGGATTGTGTTCGGATCTCATTTACCAATATGCATGTAATGAGTGTAACGCCACGTACATTGGAGAGACTTCACGTCATCTCTGTAAGAGAATCCAGGAACACAGTCGCAATGAAGGTGGAAGTAACATTGCAGGACATAGAAAACAATGTAAAGGAGATATAAATTCACAACACTTTAAAATTCTGTGCACTCAATTTAAAAATTATTGGGAGAGAATGACATGTGAAGCGTTATATATAAGATCTTTGGATCCTAAAATTAACGTTCAAACTGCACTCTCTACAGCTTTGTTGAGAGTTTTTAAATGATGTACTGATTACGTATTGATTGCATAATCATTAACTGCACATTAACTGATAAGTAAATTTCGTTTGAAAAATCATTTGTTCTGACGATGACGGTTAAACCGTCGAAATTAATAAATGTTTTCAATTGGCTTTCAAGTTTTGATTTTTAAATTTATTTAATTTTTTAAAACTTTCAAATTAAAAAAAATATAAAAATTTTTTTTGGCGAAATTCAAATTTAAACTAACTTCTCATTATTATTAATGAACTTGATTAAAAATATTAAAATTCGTAAAACATGTTCAGAAAAGATAAAAAAGATATCTGTATTATCAAATATTATACTAAATTAAAGTGTCAGAATTTTTTTAATAACCTAAACTAATTTATTTATTTGCCATCAAGTAATGATGTATTGAAAAATTAATTAAAAAAAGATATATTATTTCATGATTTTCTTTCTCATTATAAGAAAGAATTTAGCCGTGCAACGTTTTAAAATTTTACTTTTCAAAAGTCTTTACAAAAAAGTGTATCTTTACAAAATTAAAAAAAAAGAATTAATAATCAAAATAATTAACAGAACAAAAGAAATTGTGATTAATATTTATTTTCCTTGATTTATTTAAAACGTATTTTTCTAACCCATGTGTTTTTAGTCATTTATAGACACCAAAGAGACGCTCTTTTCCGAATATCAAAATATAACATTATAAAACAAGGTGATTGAAAATTTGTTTTAGATTTATCTTTAGAAATGTGTATTTAAACGCACTCATTTATGGTAAAAAAATCGAATTTGTAAGTGTCAATAATAAGTTTATTTTCGTATTTGCAATAAAAAATAATTATATTTAAACATGGTTACCAGAAATGATTTTTAAAAAAAATTTTCAAATTAGAAAATTGTAAATTTTTAGTCATGTACTCTAAAAATTTTGATAACTATAATTGAAAAATAAAATTGTTAAGTGAATCAATTCGGATTCGGCATCTTCAGGGGAAATGATATAGCAATATACTTCAATTGATATCTTTCGTAACAAATACAAAGTTTCAAGAATCCGACTTGTTCTATGCTTTTGTCTCCTTTATGAATTGTCATTTTGAAATCAAGGTTCGTGGATGTTTCTTGACTCTCTCATTGTAATGGTAAGAGAAATTGAACGTATATTTCTCTTCCATTAACTTTATTGAGTAATTAGATAAATAAATGAGTAATATTTATTAGTAACACAATAGACATTAGCTTGTAATGAATATAATTAATTGTCAAATCTTTCTGGCCAAGTCCAAATGAGTGTTGCCAGAATCGCCACATAGAATTTATTGTACAGCTACTGATTTCCCGGTTTAATCTGTTACTAAACTTTCGTAGGGTGATCTTGCAATGCACCTTTGTGGCTACCATTCTCAAAGATCAATCGACTCATTCCAGGTCATCTCTGAATTCTTTACATGCTTGAAACTTTGCTCTCTATTGAGGTTATGCTCACCTAAATAATTATGTTTAATAATATAATCTCAATGAGGCTATACTTTAAATTATAATGAATGAAGCTGATTATGCAGGGATTATATGATTGCAATAATACCACTACATAAAAAATATATATCAATGAAAATTATTAATTATGATAATAAACTTATATTAACTAAAATATATGAAGTTAATATATACAATACGACTAATATAATACCCAAATTCATATGTATTCGGACACGTAAAATAATTCTTAATAAAAAGTTTTAATTATAAATAATATGTACTTATTTGTATTATAGATGAATTCATTTGATATTTTAAGATAATCTAAATACAGTTCTAAAATAATTTGAAGAAATCAAATAAAAAAGTTAACTAAAATAATTTAATTCGCATTTAAAAATTTGTTCTCAAATTCAAAGGAATTCGGACACTTAATAAAAATTATAATATAAATGTAGGCAATGAATTATTTTAAATTCAATATGGATTATTAGTAAAAAAATACGTGTAGTTATTATTGTTTAAATATTTCAGTCGATTACATTTTCGTTATTTTTAAAATATGGTTCGTGGCAAAAAGATGCATACGGAAATGCGTGAGAAAATATTTGCCATACATGTTAAAGGAAAATAAGTAAGGGAAATTTCAAAATTTTAGAGATAAGTAAATCGATGGTGTTCGATAACATTAAAAAGCTAAATATCGTCAGAATAACTCAACGCCAAAGAAATCTGGACGACCAAAGTTGACTTCCGCTACTGATAACCGGTGTTTGAAGAGGTTCATTCCTCATTATCGTCATGAAATCAACGAGAAATGGAGTATGCAAATAGACATTTCTTCTTCTCCGTCCACTTGTCTACATCGAATACATGAATTAAATTATTCATTCTACAAGGTAAGATTTTCTTAATGAAATATAAGCATTGCGAGACACTTCTTTAAGGCTAAAAACAAACCGTTTCAGTCACCTATTCAAAAGAAAAAGAGACATGAATGGGCCCTTAATCATAGTAAATGGAGCCCAAATAATTGGAATTAAGTTATTTTTCAGACGAATCTCGTTTTGAATTGTCTATGGGCGAAAATGGAAAATCGGTCTTATGACTTAGTATCGAGTCATAATTATCGGACTGTTTAAACCGAACTCTGAAATTTCCAAAAAGTATAATGATTTGGGGTTGTATGACAAGCAAAGGACTTGGCAGTCTTCTCTTTATAGAGGGCACAATGAACTTTACAAAGTATACCGAGATATTAAGGGAAAGTCTAATCCTATCTATTACGCAATATCTTGACAATGGAGATTTCATTTTTCAACAAGATATCTTGTCATACTTCTAAATTTACAAAAAACTTGGATGATGAAAAATAATATGTCTGGGACTTAAATCAGACACTTCAGGAAGCCCAGATTAAGTCCCATAGAGAATGTTTGGGCAATATGAAAAAAGAATTACGAAAAAAAACGTCCTAAAAATAAAATTGATTTGAAGAATAAAATTTTAGCAATATAGAATAGTTTTCGCATTGATAAATGTCAGGATTTATACAATTCAATGAATAGAAGTATGGAAGATGTCATAAAAGCAAATGGTGATGTAACAAGATTTTAAATAGTAGGTGTCAGAATTCTTTTGAATTTGAGAACAAATTTTTAAATGCGAATAAAATTTTTTTTAGTTAACTTTTTTATTTGATTTCTTCAAATTATTTTAGAATTGTATTTAGATTATCGTAAAATATCAAATTAATTCATCTATAATACAAATAAGTACATATTATTTATAATTAAAAATTTTTAATAAGAATTGTTTTACGTGTCCGAATACATATTAATTTGGGTAGTATTATATCACGAGAATATGTCAGTAGTGTTAGTGTGAAAAGTTCGGTTTGAACCAAAAATACCAAAAGTAGGTAAAGTTTGTCGTCTTTAGAGCCCTATCTGCTGGGAATCAAGACATTATCATGGAAAACATGTGTCTGAGAGTATTCAACTTATCTGTGGATCCGTGATAAATATATTGAGTGTCTTTTTTGATATTCGGATCAACATAAACGCTATCCATACTTTCTCTCAAACGTTTTTTTTACGCCAAAACCTACTCCTCGCCCAACCACGTCTTCTAGTTGTGAAAGACAGAATCGCACTTACTTATACACTTCTCCGGGATCATTTCAGATCTGATCTCAGTACAGCAGGTTCAGCATGTACAGGACACATCTACAGCATCCGCCCTGCTGAACCGAGATTACCATATATTGGAAAGGCTGAAGTTAATGAGAAACGCCTAAATTATGATCAATTGCAGAGACTTTATACATGTAATCCAAAGGCCTCCATAAACATCATTCCACAAAAGTCAAAGCTACTACAAATCCATCCCTATCAGGCAGCATCCTTCGTCAAATGAACAAAATCGTGCTACTCTCTTTGTTCCAGAGGATAACTGTTCTGATCACACTTCATCTACGCACCATCATCAATCATTATTTAATATTCATATATAAGTTGAATTTAATCTTTCTTTCATGGACATTACAGCGGCTTTTAATACTTTTTTCTGTTTAATATATCCTTTTTCGCTTTTGACAAAATTGGTCGTCATCTCAACTCGATTAATATTATTTGGGAACTATATAGCGACTGTCTAACTACAATCGTCTGTGAAGGTCAATGTAATGACCGTCTTGCAGTGTTTTGCAGGGTTGTCCCATCTCAATGCTTCTTTCTCAAGCGATATAAACCCGATTTTAAATAAGCTCGATCTGTAGGGTGCACGTCATAGAGTTCCGATGGGTAAAACTACCGTCTCCTGTATGACATATGGCGGTGAATTTGTTCTCTTTGGCACGTCTAGTTGGGTTCTTCAAACTTTTGTTAACATTGCTTCGAAGTATATCAAGCTAACTGGTACTGAGTTCCGATATTCCAAGTGTGCCTATATGCACTTTCCTTATCGTGACAACAATCAAATATGTTTTGACGATCAACCCATCCCGCTCAAAAAAAGGTGATGATGGTTATGTTTATTTGTGTTGTTTTATTTCTTGTTTTCTTCGTCAAACTCTGGAACAAGTGATTAAAAATGTTCTTGATAGACTTGAAATTCTTAAAAACTCTGCTCTCTATCCATCTCAAAAACTTCATGCTTATCAAACCTTTGTGCATTCTGAAATGGTGTTTTACTTTCGTAACACTCACAACCTGTTTCTAGATTTGACTGCTTTCCTAACTGATTGTGATGTTCTGGTTAGAATGCAGCACAAAGAACTTTTAAGTCTGCCTGTATCAGCTTCTATCGGTTACCTTTATTCTTTCAAAGTTCATGGGGGAGATATTTTACATATTCTTTTGATGAGTAACTTGTACATTCGATCACGCACTCTTACTACCTTATAACATACCCGGATTTCTTTGTGGAAGAAGCTACTTGACTGGAAAAAAATGTCAACAACCCAATCAGAAAAAAGTTCCGCCTGGGAAATTTTATAAATTTTAATAAAAAATATTTGTGATTTTTCTTCAACTAGAATCCTCATGTACTCGTCAAACAGGATAAGTTCATAAACGGGTTTTAATAAATATCAAAAAAGAAGCTCAATCTTCATCCATAAAAGCTCAAGCAACAAAATTGATCCCCGATGAGAACAAGCAAATTGAGATCAAGATATATCGGTAGCAGAACTTTGAACTTAGAATCGACAGATAGCCAATGCAATATATATTTTTTCCATTCCATTTCAGCTTCAAACTGCTCGCTTATTTATTTTCATCTCGAAACAGAATTTGTTAAATTCTTCAACAACAAATTTATCTGACCATAATAATTAACAATCATTGACCTTTGTATTTTCCATATTACTGGTCAAACAAATATAATATTTGAAAGTCATAAAATATATCAAACAAACTGACGGTTTATAAAGTAACTTATTCTTAAAATAACTTATTTTAAAATATTTTTATAAGTTTTATAAAGATTGAATTGCAAAATTTAAACAAGTTATAGAAATATATTTTTAAAAGATTCAAATTTTTAATTTTATCGGAAATTAATTGAAATTTCGTTTAATAATCAAGAAAATAGATCAAAATACCAATTTATAACGATGATACGTATTGAAAGCTATATTGAGATGTGTCTCAAAGACAAATCGAATTGTGTTAATAATAAAAGTATTGGAAACCATATAAGTGCTCTTAGTAGGAATAAAAATATATTCAAATGCTTTTGTTTCGCTCTTATGTTTGGTTTTCAATGTGCACAATACCAAAAATGTCTGACTGTAACAATTTCTTAATTTATTTACATTATTTACATGTTTCTATCCTGATGGAATAACCTATAATGACACTTAATAATTTTGAAAGAAAAGAGGAATTGAAGAAGAAAGTATAACTTTCCTGTTTTATTTTTAATTTACAAACAAATATTTAATTTATTTTACTAAGTTTATTTAAACTTCCATTTTCAATAAATAATGCAAAATTGAATTGTAAAAATATATTCAATTTTGACAAAAACAAAGTGAAAAGTAGATTAACAAAACATTCTTTTATGTTTTTTATTTGCTTCTTTTTACTCCCAATGAAATTTAAATAAACATATATTTATCCAATTTTTAGCTGGTTAAATTAAAATTTGAAACAAATAATAAATAATTTATGAAAGAAACTTGTGGAAAAAGTTTTTAAAAAAAACTTTGATATGTTTAATACAAAATTTTCGGTTTAAAAAAATTAAAACATTAAAATAATTTATCATCACAAAAATAACTTTGATTATTGTGAGGAATATTTGAATGTTTTGATGTTTTGTGTTTGAATGTTGTATGTTGATTTAGAATTGTCTCCTACCAAGATGGATGATTAATATTAAAATTCTTATTATCTAAAAATATGTAATGTTTAAATTTATTTTTAATTTCAAATAATTTTGAAATTTTAAATAAGTTAATTATTTTTTATAGTATTTAATAAATAAATCAAATTAATATTTTTTAAATAATTAATAATCATTTTAATTATTATCCAATAAATTTTGAGTAAATATTTTAATAAAATATTTATTTCCCCATTTGTTAAAAAATAATGAGAATTAATTCATTAATCAATTTCTTTTAGAATGCAAATTTACGAAAGTTTTGACAAAGATTGTCTTAAGGACAATCAAAATTGTTGTTTAAATAAAAA
>MQRK01244639.1:8385-19142 GCA_001938485.1 Girardia tigrina
TTTTCAAAATTTTTTTTATAATATTGTATTGTCATCGGAAGCAAGCCTGTATAAAACTTCATTCATGAAAATAAACGAAAAGATTGCTATTTAATACAGTGTATAAATTTGTAGATAATCGTAAGTGGTTTTTTGCAAAAAAAATAGAAAAAATTATTTTTTTTCAAAATTTTTTTTATAATATTGTATTGTCATCGGAAGCAAGCCTGTATAAAAAAATTCAGCTCAATTGGATGACTGAAAGTGGTCGAAAAATCAATCGCAAGATTTGTTCCAGACAGACAAACAGACAAGAAAGCAAGCTAATAAAAACGTGGTAAAATATTACGCCTTGGTTAATGTCAAATCGACATTCATTTTATTTTATTAAATTAGGAATAATTAATTTGTGAATAATAGGGGCCTATTTTAACAAACAATTAGCAAAATAGTCTTACTTTATTTTTCTTGCCTTCATCTTTCTTCTGATCTGCAAAAATAACTGTAGTATCTACCCAGTGGAAATTTCAGTCGATCTTCTTAGATTCCTCGGTTTTCTACCGCAGAATCAATGACCATATAAGTGTGGTTTTTTAAATACGTATTTTTTATATTTTACTTATTTTTCTTATTTCACACTCAATGTTACACTGCATTCAATTGGATGTTTACGTTGCGATTCTGAGAATATTATTTGAAAAGATGATCGAAAGTAAATGAAACAATGTTCATAAGGCTTTGAAGTTTTAACCATGGATGTAATTAACGCCTTTCCTAGATTATTTTTTTGAGGTTACAGTGACAGCAAATGACTATGTACTTTTAACGTCAATGAATGCTACATTAAATAATTATTGGGTTGTTGCATAAGTTCCCGCCGTTACATGAAACTATTTGTTCTACAAAGACTTTTTGATGTTTGGCGAAGTGTTATATACCATTAGACAGCCCGTGCTATGCTCTACAAGATTAAAGTAATCGTTTTTGCCTATATTATTTTTTTTTTCGTTTTTTAGAACCGTCAAATGGATTGTCAAGTCGACAAAAAATCGCATTTTCGACACCTTCTTTTCGCCTTTAATCGTGTCAAAAAGCGAGTGAAGCTACCAGAGATATTTGTGCCATGTATGAGAGGATGCTGTAACTGAGAGAACTGCTTGGGATTGGTTTACCAGGTTCAAACACGATAATTTCGACCTCAACGACGCTCCTCGTTCCGGAAGACCAGTCGAGATGGATGAGGACCAACTCGGGGATCTTTAGAAGGAAGATCGCCGCCAGACATATAGAGAATTTGCCGAAAAGATGAATTGTGATTTTGCGACAATTTCACGCCACCTTCAGTCGATGGGTTTCACTCAAAAGCTTGGAGCTTGGGTCCCGCACGAACTCACCAAAAAACAGAAGGATAAGCGGCTTTCCATTGCTGCTCAAAATCTCGCTCGACACCAAGGAACCCATGGCCACAGGCAACGTTTCTTATACAAAATCGTCACTGGAGATGAGAAATGGTGTCTCTATGTGAATATGAAGCAAAGGAAAGAGTGGGTGAGTCCTGGAGAGAAGCTTAAGACCATGATCAAGAAAGACATGCACCCGATGAAGACAATGATTTGCGTATGGTGGGATTGAGAAGGTCTAATTCACTGGGAAATGCTTGGAAAGATCATGACAGTAGAAAATAATCTCTATAAAGCCCAATTGCATCGAGTCAATGAGGCAATTCAACAAAAAAGACCGGATCGACAAGGCCAGGTGATCCTCCTCCATGACAATGGTCGACAACACATCGCAAAAACTGTCAAGATGGCACTCCAAAAGCTCGGTTATGAGGTCCTTCAACATCCTCTCTATTCCCCAGACCTCGCCCCGACGGATTACCATCTCTTCCGCTGCCTTTCAAATGAAATGAGGGGTCTTATCTTCGAAAATCAAGATCATTTTGAGAATTGGCTCAACAACTTCTTCGAGACTCGACTTAAGGATTTTTGGCGAAATGGAATGAACAAACTGGTGGAAAGATGGGAAGAAGTAGTGAACAATGAAGGAGAGTACATAATTGATTGAAGTGTTATTATTTTTGCTGTTAAAATTTTATGATTTCATTAAATATATAATTAACTGAGTCATTATTTTGGTTGTTAAAATTCTTTGATTTCTTTGAAAATAAATGTTTAAAAAACGGCGGGAACTTATGCAACAACCTAATAAAATATTAATGTCACAACATGCGATTTTTGTCCAAATTAACTCTTGGTGTTTCATGCATTCAAAACATTTTGGGATTATTTAATATGCGACTCAAGTGATGAATGGAATCCTTGAAATAAATGTCTTTGATACTTTTATTTTTAATGATTTTGTACAAGCAGTTTTACCAAGTCTAGTTGCATTTAATCAATTATGATTTTTATTATTATTTTTCTGATGTAAATAATATTTTATTAGGTGGAAGCTTTCAAAGAAAACGGAATAATTGTTTATAGAATCAAAACAGTTGGAAAAGAAAATTTAAAATCTGAAGTGAATACAAGCATTGATTATATTTTGTAATATGGTCTGTTGTTAGGGTAATGAAGACTCTGAAGATATTTCAGGGAACATTGAGGAGTCAGAATCGTCATCAACACCTATTTTAGAAAAAGGTACACCAAGTGCCGACAAAGAAAGCGTTACTCAAACTAAAAATCCACCTGAAACTCTAAAATCACCTCCAGATTCTGGTTTACTTAATAGATTTATATCGGGAAAGTTTTGTGTCGATGGAGGCGAAGGTTGGTGGAGACATCGAGTCTGTTACAATCGAAAAATCACCCAATATCACGTTGTTAGTTGAGATAATTTAGAAAAAATAACCGATTCACTTTTGGTGTTTGATAGGAAATGCATATAGAAACATCAGAGATTATTTTGGGATTATGGAAGCAAAACAATCATCTTCAGTGGTTGAAATACAATCCGGATAAAAAACCATTGAATGAAGTTAATGATCGAATGTAATGATTAATGGAACTGGTCGAGACTCAACTAATTGCTGTCATTTTAATAGGGAAATTTATCAATACTTCAGCGATGGAAGTTACTGTGATGAAATCAAGGCGAATCGCGATGCGATTCTCAGAATCAGGCTAGTTTTGAGTCGATTTATTTTTTACTTTCTCTAATTATCACACTATTATTTATTCTCACTATAAACTAGCGATCATTTTATCTCATGGCGTCATTAAGTTTATTTTTGCGTATTTAAAATAATCTAAAGGGTGGGCCAAAAGTAACTACACAATTTATTCTGTTTAATTTTTTTTTCAGGTTTACTTTTGTTTAAAATTTTTAAAATTATTTTATTCCACGGGCCTTGAATTTTTATCATGCCAAGATACACAACGGAGCAAAGAATATTTATGATCGAATCTTCAATAAAATTCAATAATTCAATTATTTCTGTTCAGTGCGAATTTCAAAAGCGTTATAAAACTAAAAATGTTCCAGAGAGAAGAACAATTTTAAATATTTTAAATAAATTTTTGAGTTCTGGATGTGTGGTAGATTTGCCAAGATTTGGGCGTCCTAAAATTGTGAGATTCGAAGAAAATATCCAATGCGTAGAAGAAAATGTTCAATTCAAACCAAGATTATCAACAAGAAAACGTTCGAGTCATCTGAATATTTCGAGGACATCTCTTAGGCGAATTTTAAAAATTGATCTGAAAATGAAAGCCTACAAAATTCAGATCTGCCAAAAACTTCAACCGAATGATTTTCAGAAACGAGTTCATTATTCTGTCAGAATTCTGCAAATGGTGGTCGAAATTACAGATTTCATTGACAAAATGATAATGACTGATGAGGCTCACTTTTGGATGGACGGGTATATAAATAAACAAAATTAGAGGTTATGGGGTTCGGAAAATCCCATGGAGGTTATTGAACGAACTTCAAATCCCCAAAAATGCACAGTGTGGTGCGGTATTACTTCTGAAGCAATAATTGGGCCTTATTTTTTCGAAGATACTGACGGTCACCAAATCAATGTGAATGGAATAAGATATCGTCAAATGATCAGAGAGATTGTTTTACCATTCATCGAAAATACACCGGATATGTGGTTCCAACAGGACGGGGCCACATGTCACACTGCTAATGAGACTATGAATTTGCTAAGAGATAATTTTGGTGACAGAATTATTTCAAGACGTGGTAACATTGAGTGGCCTCCAAGATCTCCAGATCTTAACGCACCTGATTTCTTCTTATGGGGTTATCTAAAAGACTGTGTATACAAAAGAAACCCAAGTTCAATATCAGATCTAAAGAAAATTATAACCGAGGAAATAAGATCGATTAAGGCATCGGTTTTAAACAGGGTAATGGAAACTGCCATAGAAAGATGTAGAATTTGGCAATCGGGAAATGGAAAACACCTAAATAATGTAATCTTTAAAAGATAAATTAATAAAATATATCTTTTAAAGTTTATTTTTGTTAAATTTAATAAAAGGAAAAGAAACTATAGGTTAAATAAATTGTGTAGTTACTTTTGGTCCACCCTTTATAAATAAAATATATAAAATTTAAAATTAGGTTGCGCAAAAAATAACAGAGGGTTTTTATGATACACTATTTTAATGGTATTTGAGTATTTTCTTTATAAATTATTTCACTTTTGTCATTTTAAAGCGCGTATTTGGGATATTGATTACTTTCGTGTTTCCTCATCCAGTTGGCGCACAGAATATTGCGCCATCTGATTGTCACTTGGTTCATGTTCTATCGAACAACTACACCAATACCTCGCTTTGCGTCATTTCGTTTTGCATTTTTTCACTGTGCGTCGTTAGATTTTCGAGTTGCGTGATCAAGAGGTTGGATTTTGCTTGTATTGGGTTGTTCGGAAAGTCATTTCGTTTTTTTAATACTTGTTTTAAATGTATTTTTTATATTAATAATCATTGTCTATATTATTTATTTTAGCAGTTGGTAATCAAGGTTAGATTTGGAAAATTTTGGAAAAATTAAAAACATTTATATTTGATTTTTGACATATCAAAGATGGAAAGCAAGAATCAGCATTTACTTCCGAAGAGGTAAAAATGCTGTACAAGCAAGAAGAAAAATATGCGAAGTATATGGTGGCGAAAAATATGCGAGAAAATGTGTTGACAGAATGCCAATGCCAAAACTGGTTTAAAAAATTTAGATCCTGAAATTTTGATGTTGAAGATTCTTCACGTTCCGGAAGACCCATTGAGGCCGACGAAGACATAATAAAGTAATTAATTGATTCAAACCGGCGAATAACAACTCGCGAAATTGCCCAGACATTACATTTATCTAATTCGACCGTCCATGACCATTTGAAGCGCCTAGGTTTTACATCAAAACTCGACACATGGATTTCTCATAATCTTACCGAACGAAATTTATGCTGTCGTTTAGACATCTCCGATATGCTTCTCAAACTTCAAGAAAATGATCCATTTTTGAAGCGCATCGTCACCAGAGATGAGAAATGGGTAGTCTACAATAATGTAAAACTCAAGAGATCTTGGAGTAAAAAAGATCAACCTGCTCAAAGCACTTCGAAAGCTGACATTCATCAAAACAAGGTATGCTATCTGTTTGGTGGGATTTCAAAGGAATCGTATTTTATGAGCTTCTTCCGGACAAAACTACGATCAATTCGGACGTCTACTGTCATCAGCTGGACAAAGGTAATGAATCCCTTTAACACAAAAGGCCAGAATTGATCAATATAAAAAGTGTAGTGTTTCACCAAGATAATGCCAGACCTCATACAAGTTTGGTCTCTACAAAATTATTTAGATGGTAACACTTTTGGATCAAATGAAGATGTTAAAAATCACATGGAAAAGGTTTTTAGCAGCAAAGAACAAATATTTTATGAACATGGAATCATGTCACTGCCAGGAAGATGGAAGAAGGTATTGGACCACAATGGTCAATATTTATTCGTCATAAAAATTTGTCTTTTACTTTAATACAAAAAAAACGAAATGATTTTCCGAACAACCCAATATTATATGGTGGGAAATAAAAAAGCTCGATATTTGAAAATTCTGTGTCTATATTATGCGGAGAAGCGTTGTCTAACAGTAGTAGAATCTCTCTTTTTCAAATTTTTTGTTTAAACAGGTTAGCCATTTAATAAAGACGTTTGATGTCGTCCAAGATTTTGAATTGTAATCATATTTCAATTTCATTTGATCAAAATTAAAATTTTTAAATCCACGTGGACACTTAGACTTACCAACCACCAATGGATTTTCTTTTTCTTCTATAAAATTTGCACAAAAAAAGGAGTGTTATCCGCTCCTTGCTGAATTTTCCACCAGCTTTTTGTTTATCGTTTAATAATAATGTTTTTTTAGGTGGGCATTTAAAAAGCAATCCAGTCTCATTGCAGTTGTAGATATCTCTTTTGTCAATTTTTTCTACTATTTTTTTGAAATCATTAAGACTAGTTTCAAGAACTACGTGGTGCGCTCAATAAGTAGTGAGCCTAACATAAAAATAATAATCCGATTCCAATGAAATTTATTTTTCATAACAAGCAAGTTATAAAGGTATCATTTCTCAAAGAAATCTCCATTCCACTTTTTCGAAGAATTTCGGTGGCTGTTGAGCCAAGAAATTTGAGACTGCATCCTTCAAGTCTTCTTTTGTAGCAAAATGTTAACCCATGAGAGCTCGCTTGAGGTGGTTGAAGAGATGATAATCGAATGGCGCCAGATCCGGGCTGTATGGAGGGTGTGAGAGCAGGGTGAGGCCACAACCCCCAATTGATGACATTGACAGCCCACTTGTGTGGATGGGTGCATTGTCGTGTAAATAATATAACTCACAAACTCTGCTATTCCTTCTCAGCATTCTGGCCTGTAGCATGAGTCGGGACTTAGTATTCACTGTTGATACGAACACCAGCTTCCGCAAAATCAGCGAGGATCATTCCATTTGCATCCCAAAAAGTAGTGAGCATGAGAGCTTTTTTTGAGAGGTTGATGATCGCATCTTCTTCGAACACCCTTCCCCTGGCAGCTTCCACTCTTGAGACTCACTTCTTTATTCTGGAAATTAAAGGGCAAGTGGTGTTTCATCCATTGTCATAATATTCTGTAAGAAGCGGTCTCCAATACGTTCATCGAGGTTTAAGTTTTCCTGGCAGCACATCAATCACCGATCCTTCATGTCTGCTGTTAAAAACCGTGACACGAAGCGTGAACACAATTTTCTAATTCCAGTTTCCACAAGCAGTGATTGTATGGTACCTGTGCTGACATTTAATCGCATTGTCAGTTCTCTGGTGGTGATTCGTCGCTCACACTGCACGATTTACTTGAGTTTTTTTCGCTATTTCTTCTCCAATTTCACGTGGCCTACCTGACTTTTCTTCATCAAAAACAGACGTTCGACCGTCTCGAAAATGGTTGAACCATCGTTTGGCAGTAGATATGGATGGACTCTCTTCGCCATAAACAGAACTAAGCTCCACGAATATTTCTTCCCGGCTTTTCCCTTTCATTAACAAGAAACGAATAACGCTTCGATATTGGACATTTTCCAACGGCATTTTCGGATTTATGCTCTCTCTAACCTAAACACAAATAATAGATTAAAACAAATGTCACAAATATTACCTCAATAACTTGCTTGTTATGAAAAAATATTCATTGTAATCAGAATATTATTTCCATGTTCTCACTACTTATTGAGCGCACCACGTACTGGATTTACTAAAATTTCTTCCCTGAAATAGTTTGATACTTAATTCCATATACCTTTTTAAATCGTATAATCCAAGTTGTACGTGGTGCGATCCCTAAGTCCTTAGACTCGTTGATAAATAAGATTATGACGTATATGTCGTTGATACTATAAATAGGTGAGATATCATTGGTTACATATATGACTCACCATACGCAACCTGTGTGTGTGAGTGATGCGTACAGCCATTATTTCACTTTTTACTGTACACATGGACAGTAACGTCGAATATCGCAGTGTGATAAAATTTCTGCTCCTGAACAATACTAAAAGTTACGATATTTTGAAGCAGTTGCAGGAAGCTTACGGGGACCAGTGCCCATCACGTGCAACAGTGTAAATTGGATCAGAGACTTTAAACATGGCCGACAATCCGTTTTTGATGCTGAGAGATAAGGACGACCGTGTGAAATTTTACCCGGGAAAAGTGATTTGTGCATGAAGATCGTGTCGGAAGAGAGACGAATAAGCATCCGTGAACTTGCACAGCGTCTATCCACCAGCTACCATTCTAAATAAGATATTCTGCAATCTTTCGGAGTTCTCAAACTGTGTTCACGTTTTGTTCCCCGATTCCTATCCGGTGAAATGTGCGACAAACGTTTGCAGTGTTGCACTGCCAATTTGGAGTTGCTTCGCACTCATGGTGATCGCTTCATCAACAACATCGTTACACAAGATGAAACCCCAGTGAGCTTCTATGTGCCTGAGAGCAAGCGTCAATCTTCTGAGTGGGGCTTCCCCTGTGAAAGTGCTCCCTGAAAACTTCGAAGCGGCAGCTCGCACAAGCGAGCAGCAATGCTGACTGTGTTCTGGGATTCCCATTGCATTATTAAAATTAATTTCCTTGAGAAAGGACTGACAATAAATAATGAGTATTATGTTGAATTACTTCGTGATGTGATAAAGTCTCGTAGGAAGCCAAGAGGGATCCAATTGTGGCTCCTTCAAGACAATGCACCCATTCACAATTTGAGAGCAACTTTGACTGCTGGGGATGACTGTGGCTTTCAGTTGGTTTCCAACCCCCCTATAGCCCCGGCCCAGCCCCAAGTGATTTTGCGTTGTTTAAACACCTAAAGAAACATTTGAAAGGTGTCCACTTTCATTCAATTGATGTCCTCAAGGAGAAAGTCCATGATATTCTCAATTCTTTACCTCCCTATTTTTACAAAAAGGCGTTCTCTGAACTTGTTGCCCGCTGGCGCAAGTGTGTTGATGTACACGGCTCATACATTGAGAAATGATTTACTTTGATGTCATGTATTGATTCTGAAAAAATAAAGTTGATTGAACTTTACTTTCTTGTCGAGTCTAAGGACTTATGGATCGTACCACGTAGAAGCTTTAAAATTGTAAATTCTCATCTGTTTAGAAATTTTAGTTGCCATTTCTGCTAGCATAGAGTTTGAAACTATGATTTTGTTTTCTTTTTTTGGTGATCCATTCATAAATTCTATGACTTTGTATATCAACGTGTATTGCAAATCGATCTTTCAGTTTTTCATTAACATGACTATATTTTTCGCTGTTTTTTTAACAATTCATTAACAGTTTCCTTCGGCATGTTAAACTTTGAAGCTAAAAAATCTTGGCTTATACCAGGATTTTCTTTTTTTGTAATTTAGCACTTCTAGTTTTTCATTATTCGTGTATCTTTTTCGTTTATTTTTTTTGATTTTGTTTTGTCGTTCAATATTTGATATTAACGTAAATCAATAATAAGGAAATACAACTTTAGAAAACATTTGAGTATTTTTAGCTAGCTTAATTTTAGTCAGGGCCAATAATACCAAAATCATTTAAAATATTTATAGTTATGCGTCCGCAATGTAATCATTATTTTTGCGCATCTCAAACGCGATAGTAGGCGAAGATGCGATAATTTTGAGGTTCCTGATGTCATCGGTGGTCTAATTTATCTTGGTTTTTGTAATTACAATTTATCTTGATGTCTAAGATGCAGATCATGACACCAAAAGATTTATTAAGCTTGACTTAATCCTCGAAAGAGTTTTGTTTTAAATATGTAATAGTCGTTAACAGTTCGGAATACTTGAAATACAATTTCAAATAATATACCTACTTTAGACACGACTTCATCAGGAGATTGTTATTGTACAATGACAAATAAAATCTAATTTCTCAATTCAATACAAAAATGTGTAGGTAAAGTTACTTTAAAACTACAATAATGCTGATAATAATTATTCTTGAACACAAGTGATAAATTCTTGGTTAAAAATGAATTGCTTATCCGCTGGTAACCATCAAAAATCGCCTTAAGTTATAAATTCTATAAAATATAACTCTTGAATTAATTAAATTACCGTGTGATTACACCTATTCCTCGCCCCCTGTTAGCCCTTTGCCCATTCAAATTATAAATTCAATCTGGGTAAATCGTTTGGCACCAGCCCATCTGCTGAGTGGCGCCCAGGTCTTATTGCGTTTTTCGATTTGTTTAAATACCATTGGGAGGAATATTAATTGTGAAATATAACGTAGTCTAGAAAAAAGATAAAATTTATTTTAGGGATTAAAGTTGTCTGAATTTATAAAAATTTGGAATCGAAGTTAAAATTTATTTGTAAAACTTATGGTTATTAATGAGTAAAACTAATTAGAAATTTCCAAATTGTGGACATTAATTACTTTGATCAAGGAACGCTTTTTGTTCAGATTTTTACTTTCGAGCGGTTACTTTTTGAAACGGTTTACTTTAAAAAATTGTTAATGAATTTAATTAAGATTTAAATAATATCGAATAATACAGAAAACTTACAAAAAACCTTGAAAAAATACTAGTTATTAGCAATAGTAATGTATTCTTGTAAAAAGCAACACGACCAGGTTCATTTCTTAGATATTAATGGTGCAAAGATTTAATTTAAAGGGTGATACATATGTTTCATCTACTGTGTTAGTAGAGAGAAATGTTGGAGATTACTGTAGTTGCCTTGCTACTAATATATATATATATATATATATATATA
>MQRK01244644.1:21456-33232 GCA_001938485.1 Girardia tigrina
AGCAAGCCTGTATAAAACTTCATTCATGAAAATAAACGAAAAGATTGCTATTTAATACAGTGTATAAATTTGTAGATAATCGTAAGTGGTTTTTTGCAAAAAAAATAGAAAAAATTATTCTTTTTCAAAAACTTTTTTTATCAAATTGTATTGTCATCGGAACCAAGCCTGTATAAAAAATTCAGCTCAATTGGATGACTGAAAGTGGTCGAAAAATCAATCGCAAGATTTGTTCCAGACAGACAAACAGACAAACAGACAAGAAAGCAAGCTAATAAAAACGTGGTAAATAAAAAGAATAAAATTTATATAAAAACTGAATTTAACTCAGTTAATTTACATGAGTCATATGACTCGTTTTCTTTGTTATCGATGTTATTTTGTGATAAATTAAAATTTTGATTACAATTTATGATAACGATTATTATCATTGTCGAAAATGTTAAAACGATTTTATTTTATTATTGTCGAAAATTCAAAACAATTTATTTTATTATTAGTGTAAAATTTTTGAAATTGCAATTTGTTTGAGCAGGCAAATACAATTTTTTGAATTTTTCAATTATTTTAATATAACTCTAAATGATCCATTTAAATGAATATGAATTAATATTATAATCTGCCCAATACATCGAGCCCGAACTCCCATTCAAATCCATGAGCTCTCTGTTACCAACGTCTGGTCTTCGGAGCAATTCGGGAATCAGGCGGAACACTATCTTTTTAATAATAAAAATACAAAATAAAAGAAAAGTAAAAAAAAATATTTTCAAACAATGAAATATAAGACAAAAACATGTGAAGGCAGTTCTCTAACAGGCATGGATATTTTATTTTTGTTAAGAAGCATTACAGAGCAAAAGGGAGTGCCCATTTTGAGTAATGAAACTTACCCTAGATTACTGCCGAAAAAATCCAATTCTAATGAAGGTTTAAAACATGTAATCACAATACCAGTCAAATTCTTGCGAATTTAAAATAATGCTCATGCAAAACTGTTGACGGAAATTGTTGTACCGCTGGTATTAACTTGTTGGAAGAATTAGCTTTCAATCCAACAATTTGATGACGGTTTTATGTGCACTTGTAACATAGAGACAGAATTTGTTTCACTTTTCGTAATAAACTTCATAAATTGGGAAAACATTTTACTCAGGAATATGATAAATATCCATTCTATTTTACTTTTTGCGTCTTCTATAAAAGATATTGTCAAAAATGGGATTTATGCAACATTTGGACTTTATTATGCGTTTCGAATGAATGCTAAAACAGCATGATGCCACATATAAGATGTAAATATCCCCAATAAAAAATTCGACTTATCCGAATAACTAATAGACGACAGAGAGAACTGATTGCTGTGATCTGTAACAATATGAAAGAAGATGTAGAATGAATCGACGGAGATGTTTGTGATTATTCTTTTCCAAAAAATAACCCACAGCTATTTAGGGGTCGTTCGTAAAATACATGACGCGAAAATTTGAATTTTTAGACCCCCATCCCCCCTTGTCACAAAGTGTCACACTTTCATAAGACCCCCCTAGGCGTCACGTCACATATCACAAAAACAAAAAATATACAAACTACAATATTTTATTTATTTCTCATCAATTTTTTCCCAGATTTGAGCTAAATGCTCTTTAAATATAAAAATTGGTATATTTTCTTGTAATTCGTACTCTTTTGACATTGACAAATCCATAATTTCTTCGTTAAAAAGATTTTCTTGGATCCATTCGACGCATTCAGCTCCAGCATTATCTTCAATTATTGCTAGTACTTGATTTTCCTCTTTTTGTAGTATCTTTTTAGTTTTAGAACCTCGAATATTTTACTCCTTGGGATGCACTTTCTTGTGATTATTTAACAGTGTAAGCGATGCAAAATTTACCACATATGCGATCGGATAAATTATTCATCATACTTGGACAAAATTTATCATAAGGCATGCTTGAATGAGACATATGCGAGGATTGAAATAAATTTGTTTATTGCAAAACAAAAATAAATAATATTATTATATTAAAAATATCATTTTTATTTATTAACAGTGTGGTACCGACTTCCGAACCGTGTGGCGGCAACCAGCACCTCTTAATTGTGCCGGGTCTCAGTGTCTAGAAAGACAGGCTTGTCAATTCAACGGCGTAACGCGGAATTGTACCGGAATTGTACATTTGGATTGAGATGCCAAGTGGAGTAATGTTGACGTTGTTGAAGTGAAATCAGTTTCACTTAAGGTCACAGGCGATGAGAAACAAAGAATCACTTTGACAGCCTCTATTAATTGTTTTTAAAGGCAAGCGCTTTCCAGATGAACTAAGAAATTCTACCGGCGTTGTTATTGAAATGTCAGAAAATGGATGGATGAATAAAAAATTAATATTGGCATGGTATGATAAAGTATAAGGCTCATTTGCCTTTAGTCGACTTCTGTTACTTTGGGAAAATTTTCGTTGCAACATTTCGCAGCAAATTAAAGATTTCTTAAAAATAAGAAAACTAGGATAACTGCAATACCAGGCGGCAGTACTAAATTACTACAACCAGCCGATGTGTCATGGAACACAATATATGGCTGTCTATGATGATTGGCTTGACAATGGTGACCACCAATATATTGTTGAAGGTAACATACGTGGTCCATCAAAGAAGAAGATAGTTACAATGATAAAAGAGTCCTGGAGCTCATTGTCTCAGGAATGTATTATCAAATCCTTTGATGCTTGCGATGTTACTAGAGATAATGTTAACATAGTTCATAGCACAAAAGTTGGAGAAAAAGCACGTGGGATCCGTGAATCTCTACTAAGCTATAACACTAATAATGATACATATCTCAATGAAATCAGTACCGCTGATTAAGTTATAAGTGATAGTGTTGATGATGATGAAAAGAGTGTATCTGATTAGATATGATAGCATAATTTGCATTACACGCTCTTTTGTAAAAATCATAGAATGAGAAGTGCTAAATGGGGATGTGTTTATTAAAAGCGAGGTGACAAGGTGAGTGCATTTAATCAAAAGGGTGCATTGATTCGATAAAATACGGTATTTGACGACCTTGAGCACTCTTTGTTGTATTAAAATTTATTTAAAACAAGAGAATTAGAACGAAGTTAATCGCTATTACGTTAAAAACGTGCTATCAGACTTTCTAAGTACTCAGCAGGTACATCTGGTATACTTTTATAAAAAATTATAAGCATCCTTCGGTCATATTATCTGTTCGTAGAATTTTATTTTGAAAAAACCATTTACTTTGCTTGTTAAACAACAATTCGTTTTTACAATAAATAATGAGTAATTATAACGTTAACTTTGTGAAATGTTTTAAATAATAGTTATTATTTTATAAAAATATAAGTAATTGATTCTACATTACCGATATAGAAAAAGCGTATTATATGCCAGAAATAGGATACAAAGAATCCTTGAAAATACAAATTGAGTCTAAATTATCAAAAAAATATATAATTAAATATAACTAAATTCTATTCAATTAAAATTACTTTATGGAATTCATATTTTGATAATATTTGCGAAGTAATATTCCAAAGATAAATCAAAAAGACGCTGACTAAACCTTCGGCGACATGATACTGGTAAATCTTTACATGTATAAAACTTGGATATAACAAATAATATATCAAAAATGATAATCCAAATGCTATTATTATGGGAAAAAGAGTTAAGTAGGAGATTGCTGCGAAGACTTGAATCACTGCCCTAATGGTTACTACATGAGATTTGAAAAACGGGTTTCTGTCTAAATTCGATTCTCTTTGCCTATATGAATCGCTACCACGGGTTGTGGAATCTTTTAAAGAATCTTTGAAAGAATCTTTGTCCGAAAATTTAACAGTGGCCATAATATATGACTCAAGATTGATTATTATAAATTATTTATTTTGAATTTAAAATAACATTCAATATAAATATAACATGAGTTTTCAAAAGAATTTAATATTTTCATTAGCAGAAAAAGTAAAAAAGTGCTAACAGGTGTCTAAAAAATAAAGTTTAATGTGTAACCTTAGGACATGATTACCCATTAATAGATTTTAAAATTATGAGTTAATGAATTTTAGTCACAGTAATTTAAATTTTTATAAAATAGTTTTATAATTAATATAATAAATTTATAATTAGCATAATATTTCTAAATATAAAGTAAATTGTCTATCCCAGGTAAAAAAATATAGCTAACAATGATAAAATTCTCAAAGTATGTTAGGTTGACCATTAGTCACCTTAAGTCATAGATTGGTAATAAGTGTTACGCGTGAAGGCTGACTGTGATGGACAATTAATCTCCATTTGATGTATGAATCACCTAATTCTCTTGATTTTCATTGTTATGATTTTCATGCCATACTCTTCAGGTGTTAAATAGCTGTCATAATTTTTCTGAGGATGCATTACCGTTCAATGATTCACAAATATTCATCACAGTCAACATGGGACACAACACTGTCCCATGCCGAGTGTTGCAACGCGACAAAAAATAATACAGCTTTCATTGACTCCAATGGAACAACATGCTCCGTAAACCTATGAAAGCTGAAACCCTGTATCAATGTGAATAACGAACCAGGTGAATCCATTACCATTTCTACCTTTAAAGAGTCAGTCATATTCACACCATGTGTTCATCATTCTGATCTATTGTACCAGATTCCGTTACTAATATCATAATATTCATCGTGATGTCTCCACATCTTAAAGAGGGGCTGATATGGTACTCACTAATTTAATTAATTTTATCATGCAGAATTCGACTCCAGATTTTCACATGTTTTGAATAAATTTTATTTTTATCATTCTATGTACCACATTTTTGTTGTTTCTTCGCTAATGGTAATCTAAAAAGTTTGACAAACATTTTACTTAATTACTAAATCAACAATTCTAATTATTAAATATGAGTTCTTAAATAAACACTTATTACACATTTTTAAATGTTGAAATAAAGTTTTTCTTTTCTTCAGTTTTAATTATTCTTCTGTATTTGTACATTTAAAAATCATCAATGGGTCCTATGAGGGGTTAATTTAAATTTTTATCTCGCCAGAATAATTTATTTTTTTAATTTAAAGGGTAAAATATTTTAATGTTAATATACTTATTCAATATTTTAAAATTAAAAATGATATAATAAAAGAAAATTATAAAAAATTAAATATCTATTTAAAAATAAAAAATATCTTTTAATGTATCTATTAAATATCTTAAAATTAAAAATGTTAAGAAAACTATAAAATATTAAATATTTATTTATTAAATAAAAATATTTTTAATAAGCAATTTTAAATAAATTTTAAATAATTTTTGAAATAAATTTTCAGGATTTTAAAAATTGAATTGAAAAGAATTTAATAGATTAATTTGGGACGAGATAATTAAATTAACATGAAAATTTGTTTTAAATATGTGAATTGTTATATAAATAAATTTTGGTGTTAAAAAAATGAACTCGAATATCGATGTTGCAACCACCTCTCACAGGTCCGATGTGCCGACATGAACTCCGGGGTTTTCAGTCCAGTGAGCTGAGGGAAACATTATCGGTCAGGTGTAACACCCGACGCGAATATCATAACAATTTAAATGTAATGAAACTAGAAAAGAATTGTATACTCAATTGGAATTTGGTTCACATTTGCACTCATTTTTTAATAATGAATTTCGTGATGCATTTGACTCCCAGTTGACACAAATCAGCAACGAGGCATGAGTGGATCGTAAAATTGCAACGAAAATTAAAAAAATAAAAGTCAACTGATGAAAATTTCTTTAGCTTAAATCTCATTGAGTAATTTATGTTCTCAGTGAGGACTCTATTTAATAAATTTCACTGTTCAACAGTGCAATTGTTGAACAGTATCGTTGGGCCTCGAGCGACGAGCATTTAAGCAACCATCATAGAAAAGTTTAGTTGATATCTGTTAAGACTTATATCCCATCAAAATTCCATTTGAGTTAATTTTTCAATTGCGGCTTTGTTTTATATTTTTTAAACTAATATACAAGTAATTCAAAAAAATATTTTAAATAATTGTTATTAGATTAACCACGATTTTCATAACGTTTCTCTCTTTCTCGTATACCTTCTTCTTGAAGGCATGCGCGTACAGAATTTTCGTTTTAGCATGTTTTGGATTACAAAATAAATTGAAAAATATTATAATTTAATGACATCATAAAATTACATAATAAAGGTGTTAACCTTGACATTTTTGTTTTACTGAGTTATTGTATTGATTGAGTTTGAAAATTTTGTCATTGAAAAGAGATTTGAATGCGTGATTTAAAAACATCGTTTCGGAGAGCTCGAAGTTGTAAATTTTGTAACAAATAAAGTTTATTTGGACTATCTTTATGAATGTCAAATAAAAATTTCGAAAAATAATTTTGTCTGCGTCTTTTGTATTGTGATTTCATTTCATATAAATTCAAACTGACAAAGAGATTTCTGAAGAGAATCCGAAGAGTTGTTGTAAGGATAGGAAGCCGTATCCGCGATATTTTAGAAAGAGAAGAATTGTTTTTCATTGTGCATGTCGGTTAAAAAGTGCTTTTCATTTTATTGAACAAAATATTCAGCGGAATCCCATCTCGTTTACGCAATTCAATTGTGGCGATATCCCAACCGAAAAAATGATGACACGCATCTTTAACTGCCGGGAAAACTTCGAGTGATAGCTATGTTATGATGAATTCAGGCACCAATTTTAAATTGGCTGAACAAATGACTTTCAGTTGTTCATCTTTATATTGGCTTTTAACTTCATGTCCGAATTTTTCCCACATTTTTATTATTTTTGTCAATTTATTTTCTTTATTTGAAACTTATTTTTTTTTAAATTCTCTTTTAAATTGAAATTGAAAATTGAATAAAGACACTTATTTTCACAATTAATTTCACAAATTGACAAAATAAAACAGAGCAAATAACACCGACAATTTTTTTATTGATAGATCTGAAAATTCCAAATTGACAAATTTTCTCTCTAAATTGATTTAAAATTGTGATTAAAACTCACATTTCAAAAAAAAATAACACACATACTCAACCAATCAAATTTAAAAAATGTACATTTACATTCATTACACACAAACACAGTGCATTCAGACATTCATACAGCACAAATAAAATACATACTTGATTACATTGTGATTGCATAATTCCATTCATTTCAAAATATACATGCATCGCAAAGGAGGCTCACAATTCATTAATTATCAATTTCCTTGAATTAATAGATCGACGAATAATTTAACCATATTCAAACTTTTGGTGATTAATAATCACTGACTTGAAATTGTTTATTTTATTTTATTATTTTATTTAATTATATTATTTTATTATATATATTTTAATTTTATTCATGTTTAATTATTTATATATTTAATTTCTTTTATTTAATTGTTTAATTAAAAATATGATTTATTTAATTATTTTAATTTCTGAAACTGGCAAAAATGTTCGGTCAAATTGGCAATTCTCAGCTCCAGATATTTTTATCCATAACAGTGCGAAAGTGGTCGGTCCCAGAGATCCAGCGAAAATCAGCATCAATAAAAATGAAGTTGCGATGTTTGCCACATCAGCCCCCTCTGTAAGACATGGTGATATAACGATGAATATTATGATATTCGTAACGGAATCTGGTAAAATATATCAGAAAGCGGAACACATGGCGTGAATATGACTGAATTTTTAATGGTAAAGATCGTAATGGAGTCTCTTGGTTCGTAATCTATATGGATACAGGGTTTAAACTTTCATAAGTTTACGGTGCAAGTTGTTCCGTTGAAGTCAATGAAAGCTGTGTTAATTTTTTGTTGCGTGCCAACACTCGGTGTAGGCCAATGTAATGTCCCATGTTGACTGTGATGAATATTTGTGAATCATTGAACAGTAATGAATCCTCTGAAAACTTATAAGGTTTTTAAATGCTACACATCCGTTAAAATTTCGTCCTCTGAGACAACTACATATTAAAGATACGTAGATTAAATCATAATAGGAATTTTTGTAATTTAGCTATAGTGATAAAATGTTTTGATCATACTTCAGATGCTGTTACAGGAAACAATTTCCCTTCTCAATGAATTTCTTTCCACCTTTTTGAGACTTACAAAACCTTTTGTCAGAATTTCGGTAATATTATCTAATTAAAATTTCAAAAAAGAAATAAATAAATTTTTAACAACAAATTTTTCTAAAATACAAATACCATTATTAATTTTATTAATTTTATAAAAAATAAATTTAATAATCAGAGCTTTTTTTCAATCAAAATTTCTATTAGATTCATTTTCGACCATGATTTTATTGAAATTCGTTTAGAAATTATCGGCGATACAAATAGAGGTTATTGATAATCAAGATTAATAATCACAATCACAAATGATTTCAACTATTCGATTCTTCATCATAGTCGAGATCGACTATGAGATTTTCGTTTTCCAGATTCACAAAGTTACCATTATCTTGGTAGATACTAACTTCAGCTAAGGTTTCGTTACTTGACCACGGCCAAAGGTTCCTATTAGTTCTTTGATTAGACATTGTCGACTCATTGAATATGGGATCCGGTAATCTAACAGATCTCAATGAATTATCTGTTGGATTTCTCATCTCTTCATTTTCGACCCCATTCGACTGTAAACTAAGCCATTCTTGCCACATATCGGGCGGGGGATAATAGTGATTATTATTCTGCGCCACCCAATTGGCTTCTGCCTGTTGCAATACATTTCGTCTATCGGTTATCATTTCTTGTCGAATACTTATAATGTCTTTATCAATCACTTCTAATAATTTTGATAGAAAATTATCAATAATTTTGGTCCCGATAATAAATTCTGTAACTAGTCGACAAATTGGACAAGAGTCGGCATTCAAAAACCACATTCTTATACAGAAAGAACAAAATATATGACCGCACGGCAAGATACAACAATCTAAATATATTTCTTTACAAATTCCGCATTCCAAATAGTGTTCTACATTCGACAGTAAAGACTTATAAATTTCTACTTTTACAGACTCATTGATGTCTGGATGTTCGATTCTCGTCTCCGAAGTTTGAGTCGATTTTTCAACAAAGGTTTTCTTAAGAAGTTGAATCTTTTCTGATTGTTCTTCCGACCATTCTTGAATACGAATTCGCTTTCTTGTTGGAATTAAATTGTCATTAGTAACATTAGATTGATTTGTTGTTTCCATTTTCAAAGAAAATATATTCTGCATTGAATTATTTATCGAATTATATTTTTAATATTTAATTTGCTGTTTTATCAGTAAAATTTTAGTTGTAGTTTTCGTTGGCGTTGACGAATTAATTTATATTTCAGTAACAAAAGTAAATAAAATTAATTATTCATTAAGAAGTTTTAACAAATAAAGGAATTTTGGAATATGATCTACTATAAATCTAATTCCATATATAACCATATATGATATATATGTTACAACATTAAGATAAACAGAGTTTCCACACCATTCAGATAATTTCTTAATGTTGTGGGCCTCCTCCCCAGGGGCTGCGCATGACCGAACTCATACATCACTTAGCCGAGATAAATAGATACTATCATGAGTTGAGTCTGTGTATCGCACAAATACTCAAAGGATTACGGGCCCCACCATTACGCGTTTCCATATTTCCCACTCAGATAGCATTGCCTTTTGCGGTAGGGGACTGCAAGTCCTTGTTTACCATACTGTATTTGACAGCAATTCCAACAAGGCGAGCTTCGGAAACTTTAGCTTAGAGAGTTTTCCTCTAGTTTCCCAGGGACGCCACATAGAGATATCTCCAACTGCCTTAACACAAGTTACCAAAGTAACAGGCCCCCTTAATGTTGTGAATCTTTTAAACATTTATAAAATCAATTTTGGAAAAACTAACAAAACAAATGTTGATAAATTATTTAAGAAGTATAATAATAAACATTGAGATGTTTAAGATCGATGTCACACTTACAACATTGATAATATCAGATTAGAAACTGGATATGTTCTAGCTCTGCTCTCTTCAAAAGTGTGATGCCGGCAGCCGGACCGAGTGGCGACGACCCGCACCTCTTAGATGTGCCGGGACTTGGTTCCTGGAGAGATCGCCGCCTCGATTCGACTACGTATGGTTGCCGATCGGATCTGGTGATCATGGGTCAATATGTCATGGGATGCCTATCCCGCTCCGTTCGTCGACATACAGACCGAGTGTGCGACCAACGAGACTGTGGGGATCCATCGTGTGTCGCCAAATTGTGCGGGGCGATGGCGCACGGGATCCGACCGATTGGGGCCGGTGCCGCACAGTGCGGTTTCTGTCAATATCAGCATAGGGTAAAAACATCCGAACGACGATTAATATGCAATGTTTGAAATTTAAAACATAAACAGCAGCCATAAATTTATTTTCATTTAAAATTGTGCACTCGGTTTTCACACTTTTACTTTACTTAAACAAAAATCAAAATTGAAAGTTTTTTTCAATTTTTCAATTTATTTAATGTTAGTTTTTCTGAGCACTGCAAAATAAATTTAAGATAATTTAAAATTCCATTCTTGAACTAGTAAATAATGTCATAAATATAAAGATAACGTCACACAACAAAAAAAGTGAAAGCACGTATAGTACTTGTTTAATTAAACTCCCAGACGGGAAATAGAATATTCTGTCATGAAGCATTGTTATTATTGTTTACCATATTTTATTGATGTTGTTATATATAAACTACTGTTAACTTTGTAGATTGTGTATTATCTTTTGCATTTTGTTTTCCATACGAATTCTGTTCATGAAATATAATCTCGTTGTTCACAGTCATAGGCACACAACCTGACAATTCTATGGTAACCAGCACATCTTATTAGTATGGAGACATGCTGGCGGGCGCGATTGGTCGAATCCAGTGCCCACAGATCGGTATGTCGGCGTGTGCTGGTACTGCAACCGATCTACATCGGTTCCCTGAAGAGTGTCGCCAAATACGCGGCAATCGATAATATCTGCAGCGGTGGATAGAGAGGTTGGCCGCGTCGCATCGTATCAGTCTGTCGTATCACAATGGTTCGATCGGACCGATTTGTCACTCGGATGAGCGATACGGGTTCCGGTCTGAACTATTTCTCGTGGCATGCAATTTACAGTGGAGAAAAAAACTAATCAATGAAAAAGAACGTAACCGCAGTTAATAATATTTATTGCTTATCCGACATTTTATTTACAGTTAAAAAAATTTCTATATTTTTGTATTTTTTTTCTTTTTAGAATTTTTTTTCTTTTGATCTTCCTTAAATTTTTCGAGCACCACACATTGTTACAACAATTTTAATCCACAATAATGGTCAAATTAAATCCTTTAGAATTCAGGATCACTACGCAAAAGGATTCGACAGTTTTTTGAAACAATTTAATCGTTTCTTTTATAAACTTTCTTTGTAAAAGTCATTTGTTCTGGAGATTTTAATAATAAAATTTTTAATATTAAAAAATTTAATATTAAATTTTTAATACAAAATTAATTTAAATTTGCTCTATTAATTTTATTTGATAATGTGCCAGTTTTATGTATGTTTATTCATAAATACTTCTTTTAAATGTTATTAACTCATTAAGAGCAAACTTTATTGGTCGAAGGATTATGCTGTCCAAAAACTTTTAAAGGCTTATTTCATTTTTTAAAATGTGTAATTTTTTCATTTTTTTACTATCTTACTTTCTATATTGGTGTATATATATATATA
>MQRK01244646.1:3665-13858 GCA_001938485.1 Girardia tigrina
AAATTTCTGAAAATCTATTTTAACATATTTATAACAATATTTTACGGAATGTAATTGTTTATTTAATAATTTCATAAGATTCAAAAATTTTATATTTTATGAACGTTCCCAATATTACGTATTATGTATTTACTATTTTATCCTTCAATCTGTAAGTCCTCTCGTCGACTTGTTCAATATATTCTTATAATGCTTCAAATTTATCCTCAACATTTATTTTCTTATCCTGATCTTGAATATTCTTCGTATCTCTTTTTCTTCTGGTATAAATTATCGTATTGTTTTGAACTGTCTCTCAATTATCCCGTTTGTATTACGGTGGTATATGCTTCAGAAGACAAGTTTAATACTTCTGGAGTCTAGTATTTCTTTAACTTTCTTTGCTTCGAAACTCTTCTAAAAATCGAAGTGAATCTCATTTCGCGATCATAACTTTAGTTTTCATTTCTGCAGTATAGTTTGTACTATTTGTTCTCTAACAAATTTTCTTTGGTATGTTTATAATTTTTAATTTTCCATCAGCATAATGTTTTTAATTTCGATTATAATTCAAATTTTAAATAATATGATTTTTTATGTATTGCTCTTTTTCTTGAAAATGAAAAATATGATCAACATCCCCATTTCAGATCAGTTAAATTATATATTTTTGGAACAATAATGAAATGGAAGTTGAATTATTCTTGTTAACTGTAAATTTTCTTTTAAATATTCCACCTTAAAATTTTTTTCCTTCTAAAAGCAGGTGCTTGTCGTTCCACCTTCGATTCTTCTTATAAATACTTGATCAGGGAACTGAAGATTAACAAACTCTTCATGAACTTAAAAAAAAGGTTTTTTGGGCATAGAATCCTAACATTCTCTTTATTTTTCAAAATATTTTTGTTAGTATCTTTTATCAATTTGCAAAAGCTTATGAAGTCATCGTAATGTTCATATTTATTTTTTTAATTTTAGTTTTATTTACAACATTTGATGATAAATGCAATCACAAATATATTTTAGACTTTTGAGAACTATATTTGTATAAACAGATAATTGAATGTTGTCACTTATTTTATTAAAAGATAAAGTAATGTTAAGTAATACATTAATACAGAAAAAGATTTCTATTATTACAAAAAAAGATTTGATGAAATATAAAAGCAGGAATGATGAAATAATGAATATTTAATAATATCAAAAATATGATTTTTAAAAAGAGTAAATAAAATTTTTTTAATATTATACTTATCGAAAATAAACTGCATTATTTGCTTTCTTCCAATCGCTGTTTCTACTGTACTGTTCTCTTTCCTTAAATCTATTCTTGTTGAGATAACATTGAGTTCTATAATGGCCATTTCTGCTGCAGTGAATACCTTCACATTCGGGCAATCTCTTCTTATATATCAAAGGAAATAAAATATTTAGAAAATCGAAATGCTTCGTTTATTATTTTTATAATCACATTAATAAATTGGTCTCAAAAAATTACCTGAAACGCTTTCTTAGAATTTGATATGAAGCGAGTGAAACAATAATTGAATATGTTACTGATGATCACTTCCTCTTCCGGTTCTTGTTTCTGAAACCAGGCATTCGCCTTCCGAGTATATCCGAGTCTTTCCATTTCCGATTTGAATACTTCATTGTCAAAGGAGTTTTGCTGAAAGATATTAAGTTTTAAATGTGACAATATCAGTGACCATTTTCATACAAAAATAAAACTGTCAATTCATTATTGAAAAAAAATAATATAAAAATATCTTTTTACTTATAAATAACTAATTAGGTATAAAATTTATACCTTCTATAATATTCAACAAAGTTTTTTTAGGTTTATTTTTTTATTTTTTTTATAAAAAATTAGGTTCTCAAGTATAAAATAGTTATAATTTGATAATCACTTTACATGTTTTTGCTCAATTTTTTTCTTTGGTTGCTTCATATCTTAGTTATTGAACAAATTAATAAAAATATATTAAAACTAGAAAAATACCCATCATATATGATGGGTGAGCTGAATTTTCTACTTTGAAAGTTTCTGTTTTAATTTTAAAGTCGTAATTATTATATCTTATTATTAATTGTTTTGAATTCAGTCAGTCAAATAAATCGGATTCTAGGGCCTTTCAGCAAAGGCGCTGCACAGACAGAACCGTCTCGATAAGACTATGAAGAGTTATCTCAACTTTACGCGGATTCACTCACTTTTCCGTTTAATTTTTCACATTTTATCAGCATATATATGATCATATTAAAATTTGAGTTTGACCGAAAAACTGTGAATCAGATGATAACGAAATTTTGCAAATTTAAACTATATTGATTTTTTAAAATATAATTAGTGAATAAGTGATCAAAGTCGTCATTTATCAAATAAATTTGTATTTATTGATATTTTCATAAAAAAAATCACAAAATTCCGTGTAGGAATCGTCAAAATCGACATTATTCATTTGACGACTTGTACAGTTTTCGATCGATTTCATCGGCTTCCGGGCGTCTTTCGGCAAATGCGCTGTACCAAAAGAACTGTATTGATGCAGGATATCCAGAATGACCACGATCTTAAATGGATTCACTCTAGTTCGTGATCAATAAAGTTAGTGATCAATAAGATCACTTTCACAATATAAAAAATAAATAAAAGTTAAAATTTTTAAAAAAAACTGTTTTTAACCCATGAAGGAGCGTTATATGTTAGGGTTTGATTGTTTTGTATATTTCGATGTCTTTTAATAAAGTTTGTTATTGACAAATAAAAACCAAGATTTCATTGAACTTCTTTTATCTTATGTGGGTCCAAATTGCTGATCCTAAATGAGATCAATGGTCCTTGACAAGAAGAAAATGAACAGAAAGCGAAAACTCTATTTTTCACTCAATGAATATGATAATAGTTGTGACCTATAGTCACTAACATATTATATATATATATATATATATATATAAATATATATATATATATAGGTAGTCGTCTACTTACGACCACCATTGGTTCCGACAGACCGGTCGTAACACGATTTGGTCGTAAGTTGAGTAGGCTATATGTACAGTACTGTGCAACTGGTACAACTGGTTTAAAATTAGCAAAACATACAAAATTACAAAATATAGGTTTAAAAAATACAATAGGAAACATTTTTCCAATTGCAAAACATAACATATACAAATATATAGACATGTATGAAACATTTCAGTAAGTAAGTAATTAATATTTAATTTATAATGATTATAATAAATAAATTCATTTTCTTGCTTGTAAAAAACTCATGAGGTGCCTGGAGTGTCTGCAGACCAGATCCAGTTGAAATGGTACACGCATATATGGTAGTTCTACCGGAACTTGGTATGCTCTGTCGTACGCCGCAGCTAGCGATTGTGGTCGTAAGTCGACGACTACCTATATATATATATATATATATATACATGATATGCTGTCAATTAATGATATGTATTAGATAAAATAATTCGGAAGAAAATAAAATGCTTCTAAATAATGTAAGTGAATTATAATATACTATTTTTATTTAAATAATAATTAGTATATGTTTTTTCTTAAAATAAATATATAATTTACATATGTTTATTTATAAATATATAATTTACATATAATTGTAAATATCAAAACCACTCACCTGAATGCAACCAAACAATGTAAGTTTCATCAGAACAGGCTGGTAGAGATATGAAATATAATAAATATATATACATATTTAAAATTTTAGAGTTTCTCCCTTTTATAACTCAACTAATTTTTTAAAATCTCTAATGAACAAAGACAACCGATAGGAATTTATTTTTACAAATCAGTAAATCAAACAATTCATTATCAATTTTTATTTTTTTAATCAATATATTTATATAGGCTGTTTTCCTATATAATTAATAAATAGGTTACTACAAAAATGTTTTAAGATCGGACATAAAACAAATCGGTATTTTAAACTGTTATGGAGTACGAGTTCCTAAGTAAAAACTCAGCATCAGAAAACATGCAAAGCATAAATAGTGTACTTGGATCCAATGCTCCTACTGTGCAGATAGTCTAAGATTTGTTCATGAAATTCATGAAAGGTAATTTTAACCTTAATTATGAGTTTTGAGGTTGCCATAAAAATCAAGTAAACAATGATGAACTGAAGGTAATCCTGGAATTGGATCTATAACAAATTGCTCAAGATCTATCGCTTAAGTGTTCTGTTACAATAGATATTATGCAAAAACTCAAAGAAAAACAACCGCGTTTAGTAAACAGGTTGACTTCCATCTTGTTCCACGACAATGCAAAACCGCATACTGTACTGAACATCATGAAAAAACTACAGCAATTTGAGTTGGAATTTTCGCATCATTATCCATAGTCACCAGACCTAGTTTAAACTGACTACCAATTCTTCCTCAATTTGAAGAACTTTTTCAAAGGAAAATAATTCAATCCCGAAGATATCGTAAAAATGGCCTTCAAGAAATCTATAAATTCTCAACACCAATTTTTTTATTCGAATGGCCTCAACAAACTGCCGCTCAAATTGCAAATCTGTGTCATTTTCTTTCCTTAAATTACCTCCATCAATGTTTCTAAATAACTTCAAATAATATTTATAATCGATTTTTTTTAAAATATAATTATTTTCTATTAAATAACCTACATTATTTGAAATAAATCGGAAATTATCAATGACAAAGTTGTTATTGTCAATTGTCGTTCAATTGAGTTCCTCATAAACAATGACACTGAAAATTTCCGAATATAAATCTATTTTTAATAAAAATTACAAAAACTAATTAATGTTAATACTTTCAATAAAGTTGAAGAGGATCTATAAAGATCTATGGTGTTTGGACATTGATTTTAGGATCAAAAGATTTGATCAAAGATGCGTCACACATCACACAAGCATTGTTGATCAAATCTTTTGATCCTAAAATCAATGTCCAAACACCATCCTCTTCAACTTTATTGAAAGTATTTTCAAGATTTAAATGACATAATAATTAATGTTAATCTAAATTTTTTTTCTTTCCAATTTTAAAATTGAATTTTAATTGCAATTTTGATTTTGATAGAAATTTGTTTAAATTTTCATTCAAGATCAAATTTGGGATTAGAATCTTTAATACGTTTTGACATAATTTTACTTTTCCCTTAAAATATTTATAATATTAAATATTATTAAAATGTACTTTAATAATAAATTTCGAAAAGAATTCGTAATCGTTGTACAAATAAATCGATAATTTCGATAAGAATTTCCTCATTTCAATCTCTTCTTCCATCTTCGATATCGAGATTCGACCAAATGTCGTTTCCTCCTCGGAGAATGTACATCCAATATTATCCACATCATTCACATCCTAAAGATATTCTTTCAACATAGAATTATCACACAAATATTCCAACTCTCATTTCCGTTAACTTCCGCAATATTTTCCGTCGACATTCACCATCGCATTTCTGTTAGAAAGAGATTCGATAGAAATAATTCTCATTATTTATTACATTTTTGTTTATATTTAAACAATCTTCTTTCCAAGAATTTAATGACATTTTAAATTGTATTTTAAGATCCATAATTTAATGATATTCTACAAAATTAGATTGTGATAATATAAAACTAATATCCGTTACCAATAGTTACAGCGACATTTACTAAATTATGTCGGTCAAAGATGTATCAGTGGGAAATAATTTTAATTAATTAATACGAATTAAATTAGAAATATTGTATTGTATTTAATTTATAAAAATATTTTAATTTAAAACTATTTAATTTATAAAAAATAAACTCTGCATATACTTAGGCTGTCCAAAAAGTCCTCAGGTTGCCTTAAGAAACACACTAATATTTTACAAAATTTAACCAAATTTGGACTGAATATTATTCAGACTGTCATAAATACTGTGTTAAAATTTCAAAGCATAAAATTAAAAGAAAAGTAAAATTTTGTTTTATTAAAGTATTGAAATTTTAAAAGTGCAGCGAATTCAAATCAAGCGGATTTTAACAAAGGAACCAAATAAATGTTGCCAACGTTTTTTGTTCTAACTCAAAGTAAAAGAGGATTCTCTGCTTCAGAGATTCTTCAGCAACTGCAGCAGGCATGGGAAGACGCAAATCACCCAGCACTGAAAACTATTCAACAATGGTTGACTGATTTTAAAAAAGAAACGCGGACGTCCTTCGACGATTCATCAAGAAGTGGCAGGCCGTCATTAATAGACGATGAAAAGATCAAAGAAGTCAAAGAAGTGATTGATGAAGCTCGAAATGCGTCTTTGCATTATATTGAAAATGAACTTTCTTTGGGCAAAAATACAGTCCACAAAATTTTGCCTTTTGAAAAACTTCATTACAAAAAAGTTTGCTCTGTTTGGTTCCCTCACAAACTTTTTGCTGCTAATAAACAACAACGCATTAACACTGCAAAGCATATACGCCATGTAATTTCACAGATGGGTGATGAAACATATTCGAACATTGCGATCGAGGATGAGACATGGGTCTTTTTTTAAAAAAAAAGAGGAAAGAAAGAAGATCACAAAGTTTGGATTCCTTCTTATGCTGTTCCACCAAAAGTGATAAAGCCATCGCCAATGACTGATAAAAAATCTCTTGTTTTCATAACTTTTACCTGTAACAAACATAATGTAAAAGCACTGTCATATGGTACCAAGATTGATTCCGAGGCGTATGTGAACTTTGTTCATGACACCGGTGAAAAATGGCGGAAACTTAGATCTAACAGCATCAAGCTAAAGGAACTTAAGTGGTGGCATGAAAATGCAAGACCTCATTCTAGCAAAGAAACAACTCTTTTTTTTGGAAGAAGAAAAATTGAAAAGATTTATCAATCGCCCTATAGTCCAGATTTTAATCTTCGTGACAGATTCTTGTTTTCAAAAATGAAGAAAAGTTTTAAAAATCATGTTTTCAAATCACATGAAGAAATTGAAAAAGCTTGTAAATTCTTTTTTAATTCTTTATCAACAGAAACATTAAAAAATCAACTAGATAAACTTTTTAACTATTGTCAGTTGGTTATTGCCAACAATGGTGAATATGTTGTTGCTTAAGAAATTTAAAAAAAATTTTTAAATAAATTTTTAAATTCGCTGCATCTAATTTTTTTTATTGGTATGTTTAAAATCTTATGCTTTGAAATTTTAACATAGTATTTATGACAGTCTGAATAATATTCAGTCCAAATTTGGTTAAATTTGGTAAAATATTAGTGTGTTTTTGAAGGCCACCTGAGGACTTTTGGAACAGCCTAAGTATCTTTAACTTGTATTTAATTTTGTATTTCTTTAAACGTAAACTCTTTTTAAATAATATTCATATTAAATTTTGAATTTATTCTGTTTTTTTAATATTGTATTTTACTTCAAATGAACATTTTATTAAATTTCTTTAATTTTTAAGATTTAACATGATAGTTATTTTTTTCTTAATGTTATATTTAACTCTTTCCTGTCTGAATAAAGAATTAAATTGGCATCCTTATATCACTTTTGCAACTTTGAAATGATAAAAACAAAGTGGCGTTTGATAAAACATGTGTAAGAATAATTTGTATATTCGTCTATTGATCAGAAATAAAAATATTATTTGTATTTTGCCATAGATGCCTATAAAATATTAAAATGAAACATGATTCCATATGACATCAATAACCAGGAAAGGGTTAACTTATAAAGGTTTAATAAATTCTGTTTAACTATTCTTAAAATCTTATACTTAATTTCTTTTCAAATCTATTTAATTTACAAATTTTATTACTTTAAATTTTATCTAAAACATTTCTTTTTGAATATTATTGATATTGTAATTTGATTAGTAACTGCAGGTATAATCTTAATGTCTAAATTTTAATATCAGAGAAATATACTTTAATTTTAAAAATGCATTAAAATGCAATAATTGAAATTGAATATATTTGTTTAAATAAACAAAATTTCATAAAAATAAACATTTGTTAAAAAGCGTTATTTATATTATTTTTAATTATGGATCAAAGTGACTACAATGGTGTCAGAAAAGTGGCCGAGTCCAATCATATTCAAGTCAGAATCCCTCCTTCTTTCAAAAATATTGCCTACTGGTTCATTCAAGTGGAAGTTACCTTCGAACTCGCAAACATTTCCAGCCAGAAGACAAAATATTTCCATGTTCTTACCAGCCCACTTCCTGACATTCTGGAGACATTTGCATCAGCTATGGATCCTTCCTGCAATTCTCCACATGGAAAACTAAAACAAGCTCTCCTCAAGGAAAGTACGATGACAGCAGCCCAAGCCTTACGCCGCTTGACCGAACTCGAAACTGAACATCAATTGAAACCCACCAAATTGCTCGAAGAATTAAAGAAATGCCACCGAATAATCCAACCCAATACAGATCAAAACAAGTATGAATTGATGAAACACCAATTCTTAGCTGCTATTCCAATTTCAATCAGACACCACCAGATAAGTTTCCAGTCGCTCAGTCTAAAGGAACTCACCGCCAAAGCCGATGATCATTTCTCTTTAGAAGAAACGCAATTGATGACAATCAAGCCTAAAAATCAGTCAACAACAAACAACCGCGAATTAATATCCGCCAACAACGTCAAAATCAAAACTTTCGGTGAGAAACTTCTTCAGTTCCATATTCCAGTATTAAACGAAGACTTCTAATGGAGATTCACAGTCGCAGACGTCCGCCGACCAATCTTGAGTTCCGATTATTTAGACCATTTCAACCTTCTGATAGACTGCGAAAACCAAAACTGCTCCGAAAGCCAATGGACATACAAAATCTGATCAGCCTACGACTACTATCCATCAAAACATCCGTTCCAAAATCTTCTCAAAGAGCTCGTCGCATGGCGAACTCTACGTTACGGATTGCTAGAAAACAGTTCGATTCGTTACTTAAAGACGGCATTGTACGAGAGAGCAATAGCGATTGGTACTCTCCTCTCGTGATCGTCAAAAATGGATGGCACTCTTCGACCGTGCGGTGATTACAGACTCCTAAACGCCAAAACCAGGCCTAGCAGGTATCCTCTTCCAAGAATAATCGATATATTCGACCAGATATCGAAATGCGATTTCTTCACTACGATCGACATTGAGAAAGCCTATCATCAAATCCCGATTGAGGAAGCTGACAAACGCAAAACGGCCGTCATCACTCTTTTCGAACTCTATGAATATAACTTCATGCCTTTTGGATTAAGGAATGCAGCGCAGACATTTCAGCGAACAATTGACTCCATTCTACGAGGATCCGAAGCTTACGCCTTGGCGTACATCGATGATATCATCATGTACAAGATATCCTGAACAGATTGAAGTCCGCCAAACTAAAAATCAACTTCAGCAAATGCAACTGCAACAGATCAAACGTTGATGTTTTTAGGTGTCAACATTTTGAAACTCGGCGTCAAACCAACACAGAGGAACTTGTGTAACATTAATGCGATAGAGTCACCGAGATCCAACAAAATGCTACGAAGATTCGTCGGAGCAATCACCTTCTAACAATGGTTAATTCCAAGACTATCAGAGACGCCACCTGGTCGCACAGAGCAAAAAACGTGGAACCAAATTCAACTGGGCGGCGAGCTTTCCAAGAAGTAAAATCAAAACTCAAAAATATAAAAACAATGGGTCTACCGGACGACAGTTCCCCATTTATATTATGTGCAGATGCAACAGAAACAGCAGTAGGCAGCAGCCTCAACCAAGAAGATAAAAAGGTAATATGAAACCAATATGTTTTTTTTTCTAGGAAACTCACCACAACAGAAAGAAAATATGCAACATTCAACCGAGAACTTCTGTCTATAGTCCTTGCGGTTAAACATTTCAAGTATTACCTCGAGAACGACAAATTCAAAGTGGAAACAGATTATAAGCCTCTACCTATTAAGAACACCAACATGGCTTTTCAAACTTTTATTTTCATCACAATCAGAATTGTCTTTTGGACAACTCTCAGCAAAACTCTCGTCATTCGACATCGTTCTAAATTGATAAATTTTAGTTAATGTTTGTTAATAAACAATTATTCGAACAAATTATTCATTATTTTCTGTTTTTATTTTTAAAATTCAATTTTGTAGTTTTAGTATTAATTTTTATTTACATATTAATTTTATTTAAAAATTATTTTATGTAACGAAAGAATATTTAATTAATTCAAAACTTAGTTAAA
>MQRK01244648.1:589-12014 GCA_001938485.1 Girardia tigrina
TAAAAAATTTGAACAAAATCATAGGGTATACGCTATTTTTAAGTAAAACCACTAGGTATACGCTATCTAAATTTTAATAGCAGAGGGTATACGGCGTATACCCCCGTATACCCTCCACTACAGCACTGATAATTTATAGGAATATATAATAATAAATTAATTAAACAAGAAAAGAGAAAGATAAGAAAACAATGATAGAATTAAAATTTATTGGTATAATAATATTTTATTATAATATTTTTATATTTGGAAAGCTACAAGATCTTAAGAACAATTGTTTTATTCAACTGACAGTAATCTTTTCTACTTTATGATTCTTGAATTAACAATCTTCACTTAAGAACATTTCATTAGAGAATGAAATTAAAATTTGAACTTGGCATTACTTGTATTCTATTTATGTGTAATATTAATAATTTTAAGGACATAAAGAATCCCGTCCAGTCATCTTATTAGCACGTGAAAATAATAATTTATAAAACGAAATCCAATTTTTTATTTCATCACAATGATATCACTATAATCAATTATTTTAACATTGAAAATCATATTTTACGCAATTATAATTGCTTGAAAAACGATCCCGTTTATTGATATTATTTGCTTGTTTCTTAAAATTTATTATATAAAATTTATAACAAATGGAAAAAGTTTTGTGCAATGTATTGAAATATTTTTAACGAACACTTGGTTAATATAATTTTATTAGCAAGTATTTGTTTGAGTATTCATTATATATGAAAACATTTTTTTGTATTGGAAATAAAATTTAAATAACTTAATTCGTTCTGAGATTACAAGTTTTTGATTTGCAAAAATTTTAATGGCCTATGCCTATTATAAATTCCTATTATAAGCAACTTTTTTATTGAAATTTGTATTAAATCATAGGTTTCTTATATCAGGGAATATATTTTTTAGAGCCTCATTATAATTTTTGAGGTATTTAATAGTTTTCTTAATTTTCTACGAAAATAAATTTATGTTAATTATACTAAACATTTGCGATAATAATAATGATTAAAATATGCAAGGTTAGATAAATATCATAGTTTCAACTTAAGAAAACTATTCTGATTAATAAATGTTTCGTGACACGAATAGAACAGAAGTATTAATGTGAACCATTCAAGTAGTCAACCTATCAGAAATAGAATAAAAACTGACAAGTTAAAAATAAAAAGTTAAAAATCAAGGCTTCCATAACCACAATTAAAGAAAAACTTTCAGTTAAAATAATATACAATTTTTGCAGTTAATATATTTGATAAACGAAACATTACTTTTTGCATTAGTTTTGGATCAATTGTTTAGTTAGATTGAAAACTGATATTTGGGATTATTAACCCCTTTACCGTGGAAAATTTTTTTTTTGGAAACTGTGTAATTGTTTTCTTTCATTATTTGATTTCCAGTGTGCATACCTAAACATACCTGTATGCATGCATAAATCTCGTTAACTCGGGACGCACGGCACACAGACGACTTTTATATATCTGAAGACGAGTTAACTCGTGATGTACGGTTAAGCCCAAGATTTCTTATGACGAGTTAACTCGTGACACACGGTAAAGGGGTTAAGCATGAATAATCAAGAATATGAATCTGAGCAGTATGAAAAACTTTGAGCTGTGAAAACAATTCATTATAATACGTTGCAGGAATTTGGTAATGTGTTCTATTTTCAACATTATTTTTATACAAAAAATCTTTCTACAAATATTACACAACAAATGATATTTTAATCTTTTGTTTGATGTTTTGTGTTTCAATGTTGTGTGTTGATTTGGGATTGTGTCTCTCCTACACAGATGGGTGATTAATATTTGAATTCTTATTATCTAAAACTAATTTGATTTAGATGTACAACAATATTTAAATTTATATTAATTTAATGTCATTGTAAACTTTTAGATAATTTAATAAATTTTTAAATAGATACAATAAAATATTAATATTTTAAATAATTAATATTTATTTTCATTTTAAACAATAAGATTTGTAGTAAATATTTTTGAAGACTTTTCATTTGTAAAATTGGCACAAATAATCGGATAAAAATTATTAGACTTATAAGAATATCGCGTCGCCGTCGAGTCAATACCTCGTAAGTGACAATTTTTCCCATTTTCATTTTAATGCTTGAAACAGTAGAGAAAAACAATGTTTTCATGGTGAAATATATAATTTCATATTGCTAATATATAATTTATAAATAGTATAAATTAAAAAAGCAATAAAATACAAAGGAGTTTTGAAGTTTAACAGTTTTTATTGATTTCTGACAAATCTTTATATTTGTACTTACGAGATATTGACTCGACGGCGACGATCTATTATTGAAAGCTCAAATATGGATTTTCCCAAGGTTGATCTAAATTGTGTCTAGTAAAATTATAATCAATTTGCTAGTTATCATAACAGTCTTAATTTAATCATAAAAATGTTATTCATTCATTTTTTAAAAGAAATGTTTATAATTCTATAATTCTAAGGACATATTGCTATAAAATACAACTGTTTTCTCTTGGAAAGATATTTGAACTATGATTACATTGGATTATATAATTTTATATATAAGAATATTCTGTTCGTACAATTACTAATGCAAAAGGAACATTCATATGTAAAAGTTTCAACACGTCAAGACACTGTCAATGAATAAAAATTATTTAACAATTTTATAGACAATCATTGTAACAGAAATACACAGCTAACAAAAGCATCTTGTGCGTCAGTGCAAGTGGTTCACAAATGGCGTGATCTGTTGACTAGACGACATTTATGTTTCTATTCCAATTTTACACTTCTATCGAACGAAATACCATTTCTATAAAGACCAGTTTCTAAAACTGACCATTTTTGCTCAGTGATATTTATTTTCCATAGAATTTTAAATGAATTTATCTAATAATTTTATTTAATAAAAAACAATGGAAAGTTTTAAGAATGGTCAATTAATTACAATTCACCAACAGTCTAATAAAATTATGTCTATATGAATATCATCAGAATATCATTAAAATAATTGTGTTGATCACTTTCCATACTTGACAAAGGTAGAAAACTTTTATACATTTGAATGTTCCTTGTTATGAAGAATAAAGAAATTTTCCGAGAAACAAACCCCCTGATTATTTTTTTCTAAAATGTAGATATAAAGATAAGTCAAACGATGAAAAAAAATAATAAAGATTATTTTTATAAACAAATTTATAAATGATCTTCTGATTTTAATTACAGCATTACTGGAGATATTCGCCTTAACAATGCCTATTCAAAATTTTAACCGTTTAGGTAGCCAGAGAAATAAGTAAGAATTCACAGAGAAAAATGAACTTACCCTAACCAATCACCATTTAATAAATTTGGTATCAAGAATTAAAACACCATATTACTGTAATATTTAAAGGCAATTAAAAAGATACAAACCTTGTTGATCAATACTTTATTGTTTTAAATTTTATTTTAATATTTGGTGTGTAAGCTATCCACGGAGTGTTGGGTTAATAATTCCGTTTTAAATATTAATTTTTAAATTATCTTTTTTTATATTATTAAGAGTTATTTGAGCCGTGTGTTGGGATATTAATGAATTTTAAATCAGATAAGAATTTGATTAATTAAAATGAAAAATTAACGAATTAATTATTAACTAAAAAATTATTTAATGAAAAATTAACGAATTAATTATTAACTAAAAAATTATTTACGAACAAAAAAGTTCGCGAATTGGACTCTTTTGTAGAGATGATGAATAGTTTCTCCGATGTATGTAACATTACACGTATATTGATAAACAACATCCGAACACAAACTCAAAGGGGTAGATGATTTATAATAAAATATATTTTCAACTTTAAATGACTAAGAGATGGTAAGAGTAAAACTTCCAGACCATAAGAAAACTTGTAAATGTAACTTGAGTATAAATAATTTCAAAATTTTATGCAAGCATTTTAAAAATTATTGACAGGTATCGTGCGAAGCTTTGTAAATGAGATCTTGTAATCCTAAAATTAATCTTCAAACAGCCCTCTCAACCAATTTATTAAGAGTTTTTTCGATTAATTTTACGAAGTAGATTACATAATCACCCATTCATATATATAACCAGTAAAAAAGCTAATAATCCATGATCTGAAGATGACGATAAAAAAGTCGCAATATATTATAATCAAATATATTCTTAAATGGTGTTAATTTTGTTTTCTTTTAAATTGTCATTATTTTTTAAATTTATTTTGAATCTTTATTTAATTAAAGATTTAAGCATTCAGGCGTCCTTACTTTGGCAACTTTGAATATTAATTAAAGGATTACAGTGTCTAATCAATGATGATTCATAAACTACCACTCGTAATGTGAATCGAAACCTTTTTATGAACATAGAAAACTCATCTTTTGAAACAGAAAACATTTACAATACATCCAGTGATCAAGAAGCCTTTTTGATTTACTAAATTATGAACGATCATCAATCCGGGTTTGAGAGGATGATTTGTCTCTCAAATGTACGAGTTTTAACGACCATAGAAATCAAAATTTAACCAGATGAAGTTATAATTCACAAACTGTTTTCAATCTATTTGAGAAGAAATTTGGTATTCTGGATATCATTGAAAAATTCTTGACATTACCTTTATTTTATACTCTTTCTAAATGTTATATGTGATAACTTAATTATTTGTTTTTGTTCAATTTTATCTTTTATAAATCTTTTTTTAACTCGTGTTTGTGTGCATAATTTTCCCAATATTATCCTAATGTTGGTTTTTTCTGTACATATTGTCCCTTAAGCGTTCTGTAAGAATATTTAAACCTTGATCTACAATTTCAAAATTTAATGATAAATTTCAAACTCTACGAACTAAATATTTTTTTCTTTCTATCTCTATGGGTTAGGGCTTAGAGTATAAATCAGGCCTTATCAACCTTTTTGTAGTACAGATCGACTTTTTTGGATCGAACTACCTCGAAATTTACCCATTAAAAATTTTAGATGTTTAATTAATTCAACTTCAATTTATTTTACTTCATTTAAAGATTAAAAAAATCTACGAAAGCAGCATAAAAACAAATTCAAATAAATAAAAACCTAAATAAAAAAATAACAAAACTATAAAAAATGTCGCTAATCAGTTGCTAGTCATAAGGAAATGTGATTTCAAATTTTTTGATTATGACTCAAACAAATATTATCTCGATTTGCAAAACGTTTTTACAAATTTTTTTTTAATATTTTTGACTTTTAGTTATAGCTCATCTGAAATTCGTGCCGCGACCGCCTGGTTGGACAGGCCTGACATAAATGAATGACAGTACAATATTTTATACTTTATTATGTCAAATATTTCTTGATATGCAAGATGCACACAAACATCACATTATTTTGTGGATGATAATTAATTAAACCTTTATAATAAGTGCAAGAAAATCGAAGACAAGAGTCGAGTACGTGTAGTTAATGATCCACTACAAATTACATATTTCGATTGTCATGTTATTTATTTTCATCAGATCTAGTAAACTTACAAAGTCATTAACAAATATCAATTTTGGTAATAAAACCGTTAATGAGTTTATCAATGAATCTCAGTATTATCCTGCTTATCCTCTACAATGTCTATTAAAATAAATAAACGGAGACAGAGTAAAACGAATGATATCAGTCAAATATGACAATCATTGAAAAGTGTTTCCTCTGGGAACAAAATCAATGACAGCGTCATCCGCTAATTAATGAGCTAATGCGAGATATCGAAACTCATTGCAGATCGATTCACTTGAAATTATCGATCCCATTGACACAAATAATCACTGATCACTTAAATAGTATTTATTATTATCAGAATTCTATTTTTTGAAATCATATTCGCTCGAGAAAGTGATCTATTCAAAGCGATCTTGTTACACAGACACCATGCACACAGTCAACGTGGTTCATGTGAACCGGCACAATTGATCATTGTTGCCATTTATACATTAGAAATAAAGTGCACCACAAAATCTCTCTCGACTATGCACACACTTCGAATAATGACAATCGATCTATTAATCAATAAGTAACGAATAATTAATTAATTAATTGACAGATCAAAACAAAAATGTTATAAAAGAGAATATTTTAGTTAATATTATTAATTATTTATTAAATTTTGATTATTATATTTAAATTCTTTTCTTTTTTTAATTGATTGAAAATAAAATTATAAATTTATTTTGAACACAAAAATTAAATTGTTTTTAATTAGCCCTGGACAAAATATTTTTTAAATATTAAAGAAAAAAATTATTTCACTTAGAAATTTGAACACTATAATGGATTACTAGAAGGCTATGGGATACCAAAATATAAAAAAGTATTTTAGAGAAAAAACTGAGGAAAATTAGATTCCGAATATATAGTCGGAAGACCAATACGTCATCATGTTTTACATCAGAATACTCTAATATGATTGAACGGATTACTTTGCACGTTTAAACAAGGTTTATGAAACCTAATTAACAGTAATTCAGTAATTATCCTTTCATAATTGTGATCAAAATTACTAATCAAAACCCGAAAATCACTCTCCTTTACCCACCTGTGAGTTTTATGACAGCTCTTAATGTGATCTAAAATAGAGCTTTTACTACTTGATTAGGTATGTTCAGCAATTCTAGTACGGAGGTGACGATTTGTCTCTCCAGTGTACAAGGATTCACACTTGTGACATTTAAACTGGTAAACTAAATTTGCTTTCACACCCAATTGTGTTTTTGATTTATTGGAAAAGTAATTATAGATTTTGTTAGTGAGTAAAACTAATTTAGTTTTAACGTCTACTAGAGACCATTTTTCAAAAACTCTTGGAAATCTTTTAATCCTTCAGAGTATGAGAATTTTAAGAAAAGTTTCTGTGTTAGTCTCTTCCTCAGTAGCATTAAGCTTATCATTAATAAAATTATTAGTTTTTAATTAATTAGTTTTTAATTAGCTCATTAATTAGCGGATGACGCTGTCATTGATTTTGTTCCCAGAGGAAACACTTTTCAATTTTTACCATTATTTTTTTACGTAATTTTTAAAGAAAATCCGTAATTAACGGAATTATGTAATTCTGAAAATATAAATAATATCTTATAAAAATTCAGTAAAGTAAACATAAATTTGTTTTTGTTAAACGAATAAATGTGATACTATTTTATCAGTCGAAAAAGTTAAAATCGTACCATAAAGTACAAAATCTTCCAGACTGCGCCGATGTGGTTAGAGGGTATAGTTACCTTAAAAACGAATCTGTGCACCGCTTTAAATAAGGAACCACTTTTTCGTCTGCTTTTTATGTAATATAACATATCAATTCCGAAATCTCTAAGTACTATACAAATACGGATTGTTAATACCAGTCTTAAAATTAAGGGGATAGTAAAACGTGAGATTTACCAAATGAAAATGATTCGAAAAAGATTTTCCATTTCAATCGACAAATGGACTTCCATATCCAACCGAAGATATCTAACTATTATTCTTCACGGTAGAGGTAATATTCGGAATTTATGGCGACACTTAGCATATTTTCATATGATGCGGAAAAGCTTGCCGATCTACTGAGCTTAATATTAACAAGTTCAACTTATCGGTAGATAACAATATTCTCTGTATTATAAATGACAGCTTATGTGTAATGGGTCGTATGTGTGCATCGGCGAACATTAATCAACAGCTTTTTTTAGCCCATGGAATTCAATTGGTAGTCTTTAATGTTTTATACAACAATTTAAGTGTTACATCTGACAAGAACGACATTAATGATGAATGTAATGACAAAGACGATGTTTTTCTTGATATCAATTATGAAAATACAGAAAAAGTAAACGATGACTGTTTCACTTTATTTGATTATGACCCTCTTGCTCTGAATTTTGAAAATTACTTTTTTATCAATCGTGTCAGAAAAGCTGTCAAATTATTTAAGCGATCATCAACCAAAAATGATAAAATTTTGGAAAAATACGTGCAAAACGAATTTCATCAAAATTTGAAATTAATTAATGATTGTAAAACCAGATGAAATAGTTTGCTCGATATAGTAGAGAGATTTCTGTTGCTAAAATCATGCATCGCCAAAAGTTTGAAAGACATTAAATCTGGTATTAACTTCTGTGTAGAAGAGTTTGATCGTCTCACAGATCTAGTACGCGTTCTACCTCTAGTAAAAATCAGTGTTGAAACTCTGTCGACGCGATTGTAATCTACTCTCTGCTGATACAACAATAGAGGTTTTACTCTATACTTTAGAAAATGATTGATTACAATTAAGCAAGAATATGCAGATTGCTGTAATTGTACAAGTAGAGAAACGTCGAACCATTTTGAGTAACGTTTTGCAGTATTTGCATCAAGGATATACCAGAAATGCTATATACAATTTTTTTGACTGCCCGACAAAAGCTTCATTAAAGAATGAAATTTTCTCTTTGACGAAAAAATACCGAAAGAGATATTTAGATAACGGCTATCGATGATATTAATCATAAAGGTAAATCGTCAGATGCAGAATGTAACATTGAACTGAAACTGGTAGATAGTCTTTAGCTAGAACAAAAACTTCAGCGAGCTATTAATACAACAATGAGTGCAACCCCGCATGATAACCAACTTCAAATATCAGAAAGACTTTTACAACGAGAATTAATTTTATTTGAAAACAAAAGAAAACGATCGGATCTTATTAATGACATTTATAATAGCCTTGTTTCTAATTTGCCTACAAGCGTAGAATGTGAGAGTATGTTTTCTGTTGCCGGGAATATTGTTACGAAACGTCTTTCTCGGTTGAGCGATATAACTATTGATGCACTTTCGTTTCTTTAGCTTACTTCAAAAAACAATAAATGCGTTGCTTTGTTCTTTTTTGTAAAATTCTATTAAGAAATATGGAATTTCTGGAAGGAATGTATGTGTTTTATGTTTTTTCAACAAAAATTCTCAAGCGGCAAATCTTTTTTTATTTTCCAAATTACGGAATCATTCCGTAATTAAGGAATTTAAAAAACTGATTAGGTTTGAAATCCCTAATTCTACCGTAATTTTAATGATATTATTTAGATATTTTATATTATATTCATTATGACTAAGTATGTTATGTAGAGTATCAAGTCTCTCGTCAAAAATTTCAAGGGATGAAGTTAAGCTCGATATCTTGCATCATTAATTCTTTGATCATATAATTATTGTATTTTGGGTCACAAAAACTATTCGGAGTACTGTAAAAACTAGTGTCCGTTGGTTTTCTATAGACCCTAATACAGTACTACGAATAGTTTTTGTGACACAAAATACAATATTATTATTATTAAAAGTGCCATTTGATAAATTGAATTTTTTTAATTAAAATTTTTATTTTGTCCATCCTAAAAAATTGCGGCATCTGACTGAAAAAATTACTGATATGAGATTATTTATTACAATGGAAAATTGTTGTTAATTATATTAACAAAATCTGTTGATGGGGTAGAAAAGTGAAGTTAAAGTGAGGATATAAAACTTGTGAAACTAAGATCGAAGTAAAAGAGGTAGATGCAATTCAGTAGATTTAAAAGATATGAGATAGAGGTCATTGTAATGCATTGCTGGAAAGATGTCAGTCGCTTTACGAATTTCACTATGAAGTTCATTAAATGACTCGATTACGGTCTCAAAATTGTATCTAATTTGAGTGTTTACTGTTTCAAAAACAGAATTTTCATAAAGACTTATTTTTAAAAGTCTTTATAACTTCACAGCACATGGCTTACAAAGTGTCTCGAATTTCTCTTCTCATTATCTCTTAACTAATAATTCACTAACAAATGAAATTAACAAGGGAACACCAATTTTAGAAAAAAAAATTTAGAAATTATAGAAATTTTTAAAAGAAAAAAATTCATTTTATTCTTGAAATACAAAAAGAATTTGAATAAATTTACCAATTTACGATTTACTGTGCTTCTTTCTGACAAAATATTTTCATTTTTGTAAACTGATTCCCTTTTAGGTTTTAAACTTATTTTTTCAATCCAGTTCACTTTCAGTTCACACTCGGATAAATTGATGAAATGAAAATGAAAAATAATCCTAGGAAAGTTATTGTTTTGGTTTTTAAATAATTTAAATAATTTTTATAATGATCTGTCGCAAAAATATTCCATTTTTAGATCAAAATTCAATTATTACGGTATTTAACAAAAATAAAAAATATTAAGTGTGCAAATATTGAAATGGAAAATTAAAAACTTTATATGCTTTGGAATTTATCACACAAAAGAAAATGTTGTACTTAAGTATTATCTGGTAAACACCTAAAAATTCTCTGATTTATATTTTTATTTATTGTTTATTGATAAAATTTAATAAATGTTTTTCGACTTTTGGTGGTCGATGCTTTTATATTGATGTGTTCATAAATAATAAAAAACGCTATTTTAATTTTCTTTTGGCACAGTCTCTAAGTTCGATAAACATATTTAAACTTGTCACACGCCCAGAAAACCGTTAAGTTCATCCATGAGAAGGATATTTTGCCGGCAGAGCGAATCTTCAGCACGAGCATCTATTGAAAGTGCAACACTCGTCCGTGTCTCTGCAAGATCGCCAACCATAAATGTAATTAATTCATTGATACCAGTTTACCATTCGTCACATTGGTCAAGTTTTTCTACAATTTGACAAAGGAGGTGAATTCAATTTTATGGAACAAGGGGAGCTAGAAAGTGCCGAGTATACCCGTATCGATTGAAACACGTTGTCAAGGAGTTGTGCCACAGTCCGGAGCAAAAGATTCATGGAGTGTACATGATCGTAAAGATCGATGAATCAATGTTCGCAAAGTGCAAGAACAATACATGACGTGTACTATTATCAAGGAAGAAAAAATAATCTACACATTTATATGGCGAACTCAAAAAAACCAGATTGTCCAACGTATGTGGGGATCAGCGAAATGACGAAACAAGAAGCACGACATCATTTGGAGTCCTACTTGGTCGATTTATTTGGCGCAAGCACGCCACCGGATATGGAAACTTTGAGGCACTGTTAGAGGTGATTCGCGACTTTTAGCTACCATTATCTCAGATGCGATAATTGTTTGTTGTGTTGTCATGCAAGTTCATCCCAGATACTACATGTGCAACGGATTTTTGGTAAGAGAAATGCATGCGTACAAGAATAAGTCAATAATAATAAAAAACTAACAGCAATATTAAATAATTAAGAATCTTGTAATGAATAAATTGAATAATTTATCATTCTAATTAATTTCCTATTAACTACAGATCTAATAAAAACAAAATATTAGGTTGTTCGATATGAAACGGGTCAAACTTCACACCTTACATTTCAATCGCGTATAACTTAACTTTGAACTATCGTATGAAAATAAATAAGGTATTTCTTGAC
>MQRK01244657.1:372-10482 GCA_001938485.1 Girardia tigrina
TAATGCGATCCGAATCTGATAATCTCAAAATTAATTGTGACTGAATTGCATGAGTCCTATGATCTGCCGGGAAGGGCAATACGATTGAGATTCTTCTCTTTCTTTCTTTTGTGAAATCGTTAGTTGTTTTCCATATTTGGATTAGTTTTAGTAAAATCCGGATAAATTTGGAAGAGCGAATTCCAAGTCTTTAAATTTTCGTCGACAATTATTTTGACTTTTTAATTTTTTATTGATTTATTTTTATAATCAATAATTAATATATATATATATATATATATGTATATATATATACATACACACATTTTATATATATATATATATTATATATATATATATATATATATATATATATATATATATATATATATATATATATATATATCAATGTAAAATGTAGGATCACTACAGTAATAATTAAAATAATAATAATAATAATAATAATTATTATTATTATTATATGTTGTAGGTCAATCTTTCAAATTAATAGAATCAGACATTTTCAAAAATTTATTACCATTAGCAACTGGTTTTAAATACACATTAAAAAAATATTTCTTTTTAATTTTAGGAACTTTCTTTTTTTATACAATTTAAAATAGAATAAATTGAAATTGAAAATTTTGTAATTTTCATTTCCTAAAACTTCTTTTTTTTAAATTAGTTCTACCTTTAAATTTCCTACCAAGATTTTAAAGTCTTATCATTCTTTTTAAACATTTTAAATTTATACTCTTTTTTTTTAATTTTATACTTTCTATGATTTGAAATTTAGATTATCTAAATTTCCATTTATACTTTGTCCATTTAATTTATACATTTTTCAAACACTTCCTATCTGGTTACTAATCTCTGAATATTTCTCCTTTTCTTTAAAATTTTTTAACTTTTCCACATTCTTTTCTATTTGTATTTTCTTTGAGTCCTCCAGTTTATAAAACCTGTCATGTTTCTTTTCTTGATGGTGTATTGTCTCTCATATCTATTTTACATTTTTAAACGAATAAATCAATGTGTCAAATTGGTTTAGATGTTTGGATAAAACTTTTTTTCTTTTCTTTTTGATGTCAACGACTGAAGACTCAAATATGGATTGTCCTAAGAATAATCTAAATTGTCTATATAAAAAATTATAATCAATGTATGAGTTCTCATAACAAAAATAATTAATATTCATTTGAATTTCAAGCAATGAAATTATTTATAAATATTAAAAAAATATTTTAAGTGTCAAAATGATTCAGATAATTTGGAAGATATATTGTTCCAGAGAGATGTGGATTAGTGAATGTAATGTTAATACTTGTTCGAAAGCAATCATAATTATAATATTTCTAAAACCATATTGATGTTATTTTTTTGTTATGTTTGATTTTATTTTAGATATTGTCCTACTGGAGACTTCTTTACATACAGCAGGGTAAAGACACTAATGATAGTTCAACATTGGGAAAATATTGGGACGATGCCGAAACTAGTTTTTATAGATTTAGAAATTATTTAAATGTTCCGATTAATCGTAGAAATTACGAATTAATTTTTTATTGTGAAGTTAATAATAAATTGTGCTCCTGGAGTGACTTCATTGAAATGGATCATCCCATTTACAAGCGTTGTTTTAAATTTCAATATTCTTCGACAGAAGAGAATGAAATTCCTGACAAATTAGTTATAGGTCTTTTTTTAGGCGACGATTTGCAAAGACCAACAGATGATATTAAAACGATAATCACAGGTTTTGGTGGAAAGGTAACTATAAACGAAGCAAATGTTTTTCCGGGAACTGAAAAAACATTTGAACACGTTCCAGCTGGATATCAAAGTATATTTCGGATAAAACAGATAGGAAGTAGTAAAGTTAACAAAGCTAGATCCCCATGTGAGGTAACTAACAAGGTATATTTTATAGCAAACAATTATGAGCATGATCGTACAACAAGTCATGTCGTACGTTATAAGTATAATATAATTTTATGTCGGCAATATTATCTACAAATCGAATTTGTAAAGCGATGTTTCTGCTTAAATCCAAAACTTCCAGTATTTGTGGATGCACTAAAACTTTTTGATAGTAACTTACTCTTTTGTAACGAAATGGAAATTAATTCGTCTAAGGAAAATATAATAAAAAATATGAATTGTCTTGAAATTTTGGATTACGATAAAAGTATAAACGATCAAATTATATCTCTTTGCCCAGGATTATGTGACCAAACCCAATATCAAATATATTCTTACACAATGCCATGGTTTGAAAAAACCCTTATAAAGGAAATTAACTTCGTCAGTGAAAAATTCATGAAGCATTACAATAGTCTTAACAAATCCTTAACGACACTCGAGAAAACCTCATTGAATGGTGCATTAGCCTGTTTAACCAGTTCATTAAGGGATATTACAAAAGCCAGTCGCTGTTTCAGCTTAATGATTGTTCAGTTTGAAAGCCCAAAAAAAGAAATTATTCGAGAATATGAAGCTTATTTGCTTGCTAATTTATTAAGTGATTTTGGAGGAATTTTAGGTTTATGGATAGGTGTATCGTTAATCACCATCGTAGAAATCATTCAAGTGATGGTCTCTTTAAGTCGTCATAAAACGAAACGTGCTGCGGTTGAATTCAAAAAGTCTATTCACAGAAGAAACGTGAAAATGAGCTTACGTAAAGAATTTCAATCCAAAGGGGTCAATAATGAGTCCTATCAGCAAGAAGTAGATAAATCTCAGTAGAAAAAGTTACAATAATATATAATACAGAATATATCTGGTACTTAATTTTTATGTTGTGTTTTTATTTGGGTTTTTATTCATAATCACCTTGTAATTCGAAAAATTTTTCACTTTTTATCTTTATGTTAATGATTTATTCTAAATAAATATCAAATCCTTTTCTTCTTTTGACCGTTGTTAGGAAAAGCTTGTAATGCATGTAATGTCAGAAAGATTATTTTCTTGTTTTTTCCTAATTACATCTTCATTTTTACTAAAAAATCTTAACAGTTTGCATTGTTTATTGCACTGTCGTAGAAGAATTATATCAACACTGTATAAAAAGAGGGTATAATGTCAATATGCCAAAAGACAAAATATCTGTCAAAACATCTTTTACATAAACACCGTGTGTTACAAGGATACCTAGTTAACAATGCATTAAAAAATGTATAATACAAAAAACTGCTCCAGATAAAAATATCGCCTAATATGAAACACAAAAAGAGATAATAAGATATAGATGAGTAAAAGCAGGGTTGTTAAAAATCCACTTTTTTGATTTAAATCAAATTTTTTGGCAACTAAAAATACGTAATTCAGTTTATAAGATTTTATTTTCAAAATGAATACAGAAAAAGAAACATGTGTATTGAGAAATCAAAATTCCAGAGTTTAATACTTTAAACACAGTGACAAATGATCGAAACTAAAAAGACAAATAAAATTGATAATAACGTTATGATTTCTCTATAAATATTTTTTAATACTAAACATACCGTGCATTTAAATTTTAATTCAGTGTTGTAAATTACATTCTTTGCAAGTTCAGATAAATAAGAGGCCGTGTGAGAATTTCCTTTTATGTTTATCGTCTGCACAAACAATACTGGAATCGTTTGGGGAATCGAGACGCAGATACATACAATAGGCTCGTTTCGTACATTGCACCAGCCGTCAAGCATCATAAAAAAATAATGATTTTATAAAATGCTTACACATTCTTCTACAAGAGTTTCGTGTACAGAATCAAGTAGATGGCCAGCGATATCATGACAGAATGAAGACTCATACCCAGGTAGTAAAGAAGATACCATCTTCTGGAACTGTGTATGTTCTATACTGCTGGATGGCTAATTAGTTGAATAGATATAATGTGCTTTTGATAAGCAATGCTGTTCTTGTCTAACTGTGAAGTATGGACAATAAGTCATCCATTTTAATATTTTTTCCCCATAAGAAGATGGAGAGATAATGGACTCTAACGGTCTTTTTGGTGTCATGATTCCAGATACAGAGGATTGCACTGACAACGGCGGGGATACTAAAATAGAACGAAGACTTAAATGAACATCAATAGCAAAAGGATCTATTAACATAAGACAAAAAAATCAATTACGTATATAATAAAAATTATTCATAGAAATACTTACTTTGGTTGCATTCAAGTAAATGTTTTTTCATTCTTTCTACCAATCCTTGCATTTCATTGTTGCAGTAAGAAAATCAGTCATCTGCAATAAAATTTATTAAATAATTCAAAAATGTGACAAGCAATTACATAATCAAATAATTATTAAAACAACGTTTTATCTAACTTCCATCTCCATTAGAATTTAGGATGCGCTTCAACCATTCAATTCTTCTTGGTTTTGGTTTTCCTTGAAAATCAATCAACACTTGATGTGGACTTAAACATTCAAGAATTTGAAAAGAACCATCATATCTGTTTCCATTTTTCTTCATGTTGTGAGGTTCTTTACTAAAACTTTTTCACCGATCTGAAAATCTCTATTATCAATCAATTATCAAAAACCAACAGAATTGCTTTTAAACAAGATTTATTTCTTTAATACAATTTTTACAGAAATAAAAATATGAATAAATAAAAATGAGAATTTTCCTATTTTATTTGATTCTTTACTAATCAGATATCTTCAATTAGTAATTTAAATTTTACAATAATTTTATGGATGTAAATATAAAATATAATTTTATTTGAATTTAAATTTAAAAAAATTTAAATATTAATTATACGATTATAATCATCCGTTAAATAAATCCGTTAAATTCTCCAATCGATCAGTTCCAATATTTCTTTCTTCGTTCACAGTGCTTCGCGTCCTCGAATGATTTTCTTGATATAAATTTTTCCGGCAAATAAAATTCCGTTATTCAATTTAAATTCTCGATCTCGAACTTGATAGCAAAATCTTCCTCTTCGTAATCTCTTAATTCGCTCTTTAAAATTTATTCTTCCTATCAGATTTAAAATTTATTCAAGTTTATAAAAAAATAAAAAGCATACCTATCAGATTTAAAATTTAATCAAGTTTTATTTTTATTAAGATTAAGCGCTTATTTATATTGTTCACTAAGAATGAACTTTATTTTGACTCTTTAAACTTTGATTTTGTTTAAAGTATCAATTTAACGAGTCAACCTAACCGAATCTCCAAACCCCGACGAACAAACCGCCATTGTACCAATTTCCAATTCGTTACATTTTTATTTACAATGAAGCGCAAAATCATACTCTGGCCTCTAGGCCTTGCACTTTTAAATTTAATTAATTTTAATGAACTTTAATTTTAAAGTTCATTTCATAAAATATAAATAAAAAAAGCATTTTGGAAAAAGCATATGAACACTTCTTGATAAAATTTTATATAAGTAAAAATTTAAAATAATTCTTTTGGTAAAATTATTAATTTCAAATAAAATAATATTTAGTTTAACAAAACTTGGAATTAAAAATTATAAATGTTTGTTTTACTTCATCAAAATTATAAATATTTTAGTCTTGTTTTATCTCATCAATTTTCAAGGCTGAGGAAAATAATTAATCTCAATATTATTGGTTAATTATAGTAATTTTTCCATTCTTTTTATCAGCTTACTTTATATATATATATATATATATATATATATATATTTATGAAGGCTAAATCAATTTTCTCTAAACTTTGCATATTTACTCAATCTCGATGACAATAAACGATTATGTGAAAATTTGATCAAACTAGTAAATCAAAAAATTCCTTTTGCAAAAAAACGTTTTACGATTATTCACAAATGTTGAAACTGTAGTAAAAAGAAATGTTTTGGTTTTTTTCCTTCCATGTTTTGTAATAAATTTTTTATGTTATTAGTAATTATTTAATTGCAAAATGGTGTTGTAGATTTTTTTTGTATCAAATTTTCCCTTCTACAAAGGATTTTAATAGCTACTAATAACATAATAAATTGAATAAAAAACGTAATAGTCATTTTTTCTTCTACAAAAGATTATAAAAAAATTATGTTGACCAAGAAGAGTTCTATCCGAATAAAGAATGGATGAAAAAAAGTTTTTTTTACTAGTTATAATTCCTTTTGGTGTAAACTTTGCATTTATGACCTAACAAAACATAAAAAACCTCAAAGGATGGAAATAAATCCATTCCGAAATCACACTTGACCCCTTACGCATAGTGAAAATATATGATCCAAAATAATTTTTCATCATTTTATTACCCTAACGCATAGATTACCATATGTAGACCATACTATTTTTTGATATTAGACAGGATAAAATCATTATTTTAGAATAAAAATACTTATCTCTTTATTTCTCTTTAACTATATATATATATATATATATATATATATATTAAAATAAAAGAAATCATGCAGCAAGGGGTTAAATATCAAAAATATAAATTATTGATAAACAACTACACAAAAATAATCCAAATTATCCAAGAATAATAGTTCTTTCATCAATTCTTTAAGTCAACTTTTTTGATTAATTGCTTGAAGTTAATTTTGATCTCAAATTTTTAGTTTATTTTGTAAAAAAGACATCTAAAAAGACGATTGATGTTTTCACCATAGAAAATTTCTATCAGTTTTATAAAGCTTATTTAACCGTTCCACTTAATTCTTTGACTGCCAAAATTGAATGTTTTATTCTTCCTTCTACTGAGGCTATTAAATTTCCCTCCCTGAACATTATTTATTTGTATTCTTATTAATTTTTCAGTTTTAGAATAACAGAAAATTTTTTTAAAAAAATGATTTGACTACTGAAAACTATTGAACTACGTTATCAACCCGCATCTAGAGTTCAAGGTACATATAATTTTTTTAAAAAATTTTTGATAATAAGTGTTAGGATTTATGGGAGCTCACCAAATTTTGAATTTGAATATTTTAAATCTCTGAAAGGAATTTTCAAAATATATTAAAATACAATGTCTTTTAAAATTAAAACTTAAAAATGTTAAGGATTAAAATATTTTAAATTAAAATCTAAAATAATAAACTTTATTATTGAAGTATCATTAGAAAAATGAAAAAAATTAGTTAAGTATTTTTTAATGAAGATTTTCTGATAATAAATTGGAAAAAATTAGTAAAGATGGTTTTTTAAAAAAAGAAATATGTGTAACGATTAGAATGAAAACTTTATAATTGAAAAATGTCCTATATAAAGATTTTTTAAATGCTATGAAATAAAAGAATTGAAACGAAATTTTAAAAGAAAACATTTTAATAAAAAAAATTTATAAAAATATTTTTGAATATTCCTCTAAAAATTGTTTGAAAAATATGTTTTTGTGTTGTATTAAGAAAGCATTTTTATGTTATGATTTCAACTTTTGATATCTAATCTAACAATAATAATAATAACAATAATAATAATAAAAATAATAATTAATAATAATAATAATAATTTTGAGGAATATTTTAAATTGTTTAAATGTATCAATGTATTGATGCTGTATGTTGATTTGAGTATGTTGAATTTAGAATGGTGATTCTCCCACCCAGATGGAAATTGGTATTTTTTATAATTTAAAGTGATTAACTATTCAAACATAATTAAAATAATCATTTTATAAGTCCATATTTTTTAATTTAACAATTAAAATTAAGTTTAATAATTTTAGCAAAATTTAAATTAAATACATTTTTAATAATTTGATGTCATTTTTATTATTTTGGGATTTGTTGAAAAATGGTAAAAATTATTATTTTTAATTAATGATTTTTAAAAGTTAAATATTTTTAAAAATGACTTAGAAAAGATTGTTCGAATAATCATGATTAAAAAGAGAAATAAGAAAACCAATTAGAACGATGACAAACGATGAAAGACTTTCTGAGAGTTGTAATGACTCTAAATGTAATAATAATAAAAATTCAAATGAGAATTGTTTCAATTTTCTTAATAATAATAATAATAATAATAATAATAATAATAATTGTTAGCTTCGTGGTGGTGTTCGGATGATATTTCGGAAGACATTTTTGAAACTTTTCTATCAACAAAAACAATATACATATTATTAGTTCAACAAGTTTTGCCTAAGTAAATTTCTGAGGAACGATTTTTTATTTTTCTTGCACAAGCCAATAAATTGTAAATATAAATATACATAAATTTATTAAATGCGAGATTTTGTATTGTATTTAATTTTATAAAAAATAAATTGTATTTATTTTGTTTTTTAAATATTGTATTTAACTTATAAAAGTTTATTAAATTCTGTTTAACTATTCTTAAAATATTATATTTAATTCATTTTCAAATCCATTTTATTTACAAATTTTATTACTCTAAATTTTATTTAAACAATTTCTTTTAAAATGTTATTAGTTTTGTAAGTTGATTTGTAACTTTCAATATTTTATCGCCTTTACTTATTTTACAATAAATTTCTATTTTTTACTTATATACTTTAATATTAATTTTAAATGTTTTGTTAGCTTTAATTCAAAATTTTAAAAAAGTTTCCCAAAATCCTCACAATAATAATAATAATAATAATTATTATTATTATTAATATTATTATTATTATTATCAGAAAACTTAGATTAATAAAACTATTTTTTCACCGAAGCCAATTAAATTCATATAAATTCTAATTAGCATTATAGGAATAACATAAATTAAATGTTTCGATTTCATTGGTTAAACAAAAAAATATAAATCAAAGAATATTTTTCTTCTGTTATATTTATCTTTATGATTACACAACATATCATTGCTTATATTATTTTTATTCAACGTTTTTTGAATGCATCTGTAAATGATTTGGTATTGCCAGAAGAACAGGATTTGGAAGGTGTTCCCAAATTTGTGGTTCAACCAAAGCCTTTTTACTACATCAAATCAGACCAACCCGTCATGATATCATGTGTTGCTGATCCAGTTTCTCACGCTAATATAATTTGCGCTGGAAAGCAGTATTCATATATGGGTCGACCGATCTCTGATACGGGATTAATTGTAACGAAATTCAATAAAAATAACAAAGTTGATTCTCAAGGAACTCGATGGAATATTAGTTTAATTATCGATTTCAAATCCGTATCCGAATGGTTCAGTAAGTATGAATGTATTTGTGAAGCTTGGAATCAAATAGCCGCACTTGGAAGAGCAAAAAAAGTTTTAAGCCAGTCCACAATAATCTTAGAGTCGTGTGAGTATATCAGTGTATTATACGATTTAAAATTTCATGCACTTCTATTAAATAATATAAAAAATCTTACACATGGTAAAGTAAAATCTATATAAAAAATAAATATAAAGAATAAAAAGATGAAGTATTTCGAGATATCAATCCCACCATCAAGTCAATCTACACCATGTATTAAACTCACATATTATACGGTATTATATAATAATTAAAACACATTTTACCAATAAATCATTAAATCAAAATAAATTTATTTCATTTTTTCTAAACATTAACCAAAAAAACATTAAACATGATCAATTCCATTCTCGCAAACTAAACGTTGACAACTATCGATTGCCATTTGAGAAAATGATATATTTATTCTTTCGTTCAGTACTTTACGAGGTAACGGAGACATATAATAAAGAAGATAATTGACAGCTAACCAAGAGGTAATCTTTGAGATGAAACTTCTCACACTCAATGCAGTCTACTTAATTTTAGGATTGTTATCTCGAAACGCATCGTTTTCTTTATACAATATTCATAATTGTGTGGAAAATATCAAATGGTTTATGTCTCTTTGAACGCTTTTAGAATTATTAATGTTTCAATAAAATAAATATCAAATTTGCAAGGCCATTAATTAAATAATTAATTACGTCTAAAAAAAGATTGATAATATGTATTATTGCGATTTATATTTATTATTTTAATATTATTCAATCATCATTAATTTATCCTTGAAGAGTTATTCGTAATATATTATAAATAAATAAAATTAGTTATTGGTATCAAATAAAACTTCCATAAAAATATACATTAAAAATTAAAATTACCCGATCAAACTAGTCAGAAAATATTTAGGAAAAAATCTTTGACTTTATTATTTTTTATTCGAAGATTCCCTGTGAGTTTTGTCTATATATATATATATATATATATATATATATAT
>MQRK01244657.1:21269-52711 GCA_001938485.1 Girardia tigrina
AAACGACCGGGCGACTTTCAAAAATGTAGCAATTTCTGAATCGGTGTGTCCTGCAGCTAATGACACAATAACTGCATGCCTTTTCATTTCATTCGTAAGAGTAGCTTCTGCCATGTCTAGCAGCAAAAATAAAATTATGTAATTATAACACATAAAAAGATATGGTGTCTATATTACGTGTTCTCAAATAGCTGCCGCACCCTGTAAATGATAAGTTTATTAATAATATGAACATATTAAATTATAATTGTAATTACATTATAGTGAAAATTTTGAAAATATATTCAAAACAATAACATTAAATTCCATTTAATAATTGTTTTAAAATAAAATTGGATAATTAGCGTAAGGTCTAACTAGTGAAAATGGTGTAACTGTTGTTGATTTTGTAAAATAACTGAATCCTGTTGAATCACCGAAGCACTAATCATAAGAAATGATTTTAAATGTGAGTCTGACAAAGAAGTTCTGTATTTTGATTTGATATACTTCATTTTAGAAAAAAATTTGTTCGCAAAGGTAAGTCGTGTCAACCGTGGAAATAAACTGGTAAGTAAATTTTTATTCGTTATTTGATTTTTTATTTAATGTAAGTTGTCTACATTTGTGGAATTGTGTCACGGGCCGTAGTTTGGAGACTCCTGGTCTAAATGATTATAAACTTGAAATTTTTGAAATATTTAAGAATTTCATAGACAATGTTTCCTTCTACTATATTATGTTGAAATACATACTTTATCATAATATTTTGTATTCTCATACTATAGAAATTGAATTACTATTTAACTTTTCAAAGATTTTTATAAAGTTGTATGTAGATTTATATTCACCAGAAGAATTTTCATAAAGACTGAATCCTTAATGATTTCCTTCATTCTTCTTACAAAAATTTTAACAAACGCATTTATAAGACTAATATTTAAAACAACTTTAACTATCCGATATCTGCTGAATGCATCATTGAATTTAAAATGGTCCATCTGTATTAAATGCATTTACATAGACTTTGAACATTGAAATGGTAATCTGACCTTCTAGTTGATATTTAGAGATTTATCAATCTCGAAAAAAAATTATATCACATTCGTATTACGTTTGAATGTTTAGTTTCTTAATACCATCAAATATTCCAACGTCAATCTGAATTTTACTTTCTAAGTTGCATTTAATGGAAAATTTTATATCAAAAGCAAATTTTTGAGAGCACCAAGACTCTCGAGGAAGTTAAAACTAATTTAAGAAGTAAAGAAATATCATAAAAAATCAATGAAAAATAATTATGAAATTAAAAATAATTATAATTATTTACTGTGGAATATCTTTTGGTCGGTTTACTGAAACTTTATCTCACGATATTTTATCACTTTATTAGCGACATTTTATCACAAGAGGATAATTAAGAACAGTACACTATGACATTTTATCACCCTTTTTAAAAATAAACTTAAGACAAACAATTAATTAGTAAAGATAAAGTTTTTAATTGGTGTTTTTTAAACACAAGTTAAATGGGCAATGGAATTCAGTAGGAAAAAAAGAAATGATTTTCGTTAGATCCGGAAGTTTTTTTACAGGTATGTACTATCCATGCTTTAATTGATAATCGGTAAATTCCCTTGATTTATGTCCTAGGTAGAACAAAAAAGCAGTGTGACTATGAACAGATTTTCCTGAAGTTGATAGAAGAAAGATGTTTAATCACACCTACCAGTGTTTTGATAGATTTTGAATTAGTATGTATGAATGCATTGTCTTTTGTGTTTCCAAATGTTATGATATGTGGTTGTCTATTTCATCTTGGGTAATATTTGTGGCACCAAATACAGAACGAAGGCCTATGTAACCTTTATCGTAACGACGAAAACGTAAAATTATATACAAAAATGTTAATAGCACTAAGCTTTGTTCCTCCGGAAGATGTTGGGGCAGCATTTGATGACTTGAATGACAGTAGACCTGAGTGTCTTGAAAATATTTATAATTACTTGGGAAGATAACTATATTGGGCGCTTGAGACGCAATCGACGAGGTGACCTCTGTTTCCTACCACAATGTAGAATATGCGAGAACGTGCTGCTAACAGTTTACCTCGAACTAATAATTCAGTTGAGGGTTGGCATAATGCATTTCAGTCATCTGCTGCTTGTCATCATCCTACAATTTGCACATTGATCGATAATTTCCATCGCGAACAACACTTGACAGAGCAAACGATAAGTCGTATATTTAGTGGAATTTCTAATCAAACAGCCAGCAAATCTAAGTACGTACAATTATCCAAACGTCTTGCTGCAATTATTCCTACTTATAATGGACGTGATTTTAAGGAATATTTGCATGCAGTAGCTCTTAATATTGACATTTAGATTGTCTCTTTTAGATAATTGTTTAATTTATAATAAATTTGTGTTTCTGAATCTTTTGTTCAGTATATTAAATTAATATTGACATTAAGATTGATATTGACATTAATTATTTCTAAAATATTTTAAATAAATCATTACAATAAAATCCAATACTTATAATTTGACAATGACTCAAAATGTATTTAGCAATAAGTAAATATTAATATATAATTTTCAAAAAAATCTATTAATTTTATAATTCCAAAATATCTTAAATACTAAGTAATTGAAAACAGTTTTGCAATCCCCTTTTAGCGCATTTGTCACGCAAGCTTTTGTCGTACGCGCATTTGTCGGGGAACCGCCATTTCCGTATTGCTTGAGATGATTTTACGGCTCTTGTAAAAATTAAAGAAGAGATACTAAACTAACAAAAACGTATAAACAAAAAATGTACTTCTAAATTTAGGTGGTCTGCAGCTAGTTACGGTCAGTATACAAAAATCCGACATCCAATATAAAATGATCAAGTATAACATTTTTTGGTACTAGTAATAAATTTTGATCAAAATAAAAAAATGTAAGAACATTGTGAATTTTTTATTTAAATCTTTGATGTTATTGATCTAACTACGCATTATCATGAATTGATTATTTCATACTTCTATTATCATAGAAATTATTTACAAATGAGAATATATTTTATTATGAAGATGGTAACTATTGGTAATATATATATATATATATATATATATATATATATATACATTTGAAAAATAATTTAATTAAAGCTTGTTTAAGAAATTGATTAATTTTTATTTTTGTAATTTATTCTTAGGTTACTTGGTTTAAAAATGAAAAACCGATAAACGAAGCAAACTTTCCTCACATCAAAATACAAGATCATTCTGTACTGATTATTGACAATGTTACTGAAAGTGACCAAGGACGGTATTGTTGCAATGCTCAAAGTTTAGATGTCATTCGCAGATCTCCGTGCGGAGAAATCAATGTAATTAGTAAGTGACAATCTTTAATGACAAATGAAATTTAATATTGCTCATAAAATATTTCTGTTTGTAGCGTTTATGCCATTTTCATTATCAGCAAGTTCGCATTTCATTTTAAAGACAAAAATTTATTAATACAACAAACATAGATTTTCAAACCAATTTTCTTTAACTAAATTTTTTATTTTGCTAAATCCTTAATTAATTTTGTTTAAATTATTATCCTAAATTTTATTATTATTAAGAACATTAATTGGGTTTTCTTTACATTTATTTATATCACAATTTGAATTGCCACTAGAACAATTCTCCGTAAAACTTACGTAGCTCGTCATCGTTCTTGATTGATAATATTTAATAATATTCTTTAACGTCTTATTATTCAAACAAATTTAAATTACAATTTAATTATTACAAAAATAATTTATACTTTAAATTTAAAATTATTTTTATTTATTTTAAGAAAATATTATTAAAATATTATTTATGAAATATTACCTTAATTTTAAAGTGATTATTTAAATTTTAATATTTGATTAAACAACCTCACGTTTTAAAATATTTAAAATATCAATCTTCCATCTGGGTTGGAGAAACACAATCCTAAAACAACATACCAAACAACACACAATAAACACCATTCAAAAATATTCCTCACAATTTTAATTTTAATTTTATCAATTTAATTTATTATATACAATTTTTGAAATTTTTATTTAATCCAAATTGTTATTATTTTCTAAACACTTATTTATAAAATATATTCTAATTACAAATAAAATTATTAAATCTAATTTACTTTAGACTCTAATTATTTTGTAAAACTATTTAACTTAATTTTAATTTCTTTAAAAATAATTTCGTGGTATCATTTTATTATAAAATTGATCCCATTTATTATTTTTGTTTATATTTTTATTTTTTTAAAGCGTTTACTAATTATTTCTCTATTAAAATATATCGATTTTATTTAGTGTAAGCTTTTTAGATTATAAACTCTGTTTTTTCTTATATTATATATATATTACTAATTATTTTAATGTTATTTATTTTTTATTAAAATTTTGAATAAAAAAATTATAAATTAAGTAGCGAAATTAAAATTTTTTACTAACTCTTCATAATTTCAAAACTTGAAAAATCAAGGTGTTTTGCGAAATTTTGGAAAAAAAATCTTTTAAGATCTTTTAAATCTTTTAAATCTTTGCTTCATTTTTAACTCAACTTGATAAAAAAAAAGAATTCAATCCTTTATTGATTGAACCATTTAAGGTTCTTGAAGATTTAGTGATTGTTTATTTTGAAAAAAAATTTTGATCTGTGTTACATGAGTACTTATTGTAATTTGACATTGCATTAAACTATCCTCAAAGTAAAAAAATCCTTTTGAATTTTACAATTACTTTTGCTTTTGAAACTTTAAATAATTTACAAATCGTTTTATGTTCGATTTCATATTTTCTTAAGACCATTCATTATAGACGTGACCATGTTTACTGAATGAAATCTAAATAAACAAGAGTTAAAGGAAGTTATAAGTTATAGTTGAAAATTTTTTTATGGCAAGGTATAAATATAAGTGGGAAGATAAATAAACATCACATTCTTGTCTTTGGTTTCATGCCTTCTTTTATTGATGAGAAGTATAAAATTTTCATTTAGACTTCAATTATTTCATTATATACAATAAATATTTATCATACGCGATTTGTGCAGATCAGAAAATGCTTTTTTTAGAAAGATCAAAGGTTCATTTTAAATGTATCAAATGATAACAATTGACGGAATTTATTGATATCGTGTTGGGCTACGAAGATTTTAACAATTTTTGGTTCATGCAAGATTGTGCAAGACATTATTTCTGAAGCGTGCATTCTAAAAGCAGAATGATATTGTTCTAGACAACTATGCTCATATTCACTGCCAGAATAGTGTTGAATCTACAGTATCTCTTCATACCTTACGTTGCTCAAATTCCAAGAGAATTGAACCCTCAACGAAGAGAAGTCATAAAACGTCTCTGTTATCTCTTCCCAGGAGAATGAGGATCTCCAAGAAGAATCGTTGCTAAAATCCGTGATACATTAATGCCTCATAATCTGCTTCCTTGTCGTGAATAGAGGAAATTATTCCGTTTCACTCCTTAAAAAAAACCTCTCAATAGGTCTAAGTAGTTACACGTGCAACCTAATCGATTAGACCTTTAATGTGTTACTTTCAAGATTTTCTCTCTTTTCATACCCAAAAGCTTTATGCCAATTTTATGTAAACTAGTCATTACTCTCTAGTTTGGTTGAATGTTGTGAATTTTTATTATTCTTGCTTATCTGTATTAATTAGTATTTCATTATGTATTGTTTTAGTCAAGTAAAACATACTATTAGGTAATTCAAATCCATCGCAAAATTACCTTTTTCAAGATGATCTTTTATATACGTATAAATTGTAGTGAAATATTAAATTTGTCACAAACATTTGTCGAGTATTAAGATCCTAAACTATCAATATACAAAAACATTATAAACTTTGATAATAATAAAGGTAAAAGAATATTTTCTCATGCCTTATTTTCCAAAATCTCTAATTGAAATGTACAGGAGACTTTAGAGATTATCCTTAACAAATAATAAAAATGTATTAATACTCAAAGGATTTCTCATACCCTATAGTTCTTCAGCTACAAAAATGACAGATCGAAATTTTTATTAGGATTTGTTTTGAAACAAGGCTGTCAACTTAAAATTATTAAAGTTACTTTTCAACTTTAACACCCTCAAACTAATAATAATAGCCATATTAATAATAATAATAAAATCCAAAAGAAATGAACATTCCCTTTATTAAGACATAATTGATCCATGAAGGAGGTCGTTGTAACAACTTAAATGTTTTTATAGTACCATAAGCTCCACAATAATTCCACATATGCTTCAAATTAGATTGTTTTAATCAGACCATTAAATTTGTTTTAACGAAATGTTATTCTTTCTGCTTCAATTGAGTCACTTTTATTTTTAATAAACCAACTGTAAAATTGGTGTCTCCATAAATCCCATTACAGGAATTACTAAATTTAAGGAAGACACTCGAACATGAAAAATACAAAGTGTCTCCTGTCTAAACCAACAAATGTGATATAAAAACTGACAGATTTAGAATACCCGTAATTATTGGACACGTTTTATAGAAACAAACTATGAATAATAGACTTAAAAAATTATTAATTAATTAATTTAAGAATAAAATTGTCTTAGAAATTTCCTGAACTAAAATTGAACGTTTGTCCTTATAATTTTATCTTTTTTACATTTAAATCATTTTTGAAAGATTATTAAGAAAATAATAATACAAATATATAAAATGAAAAAAAATTAAAATCTAATTTTTATTATAAAAATAATTAACATGGAAATATAAATTCAGACAATGTCATTTTATTTTTTTCACACAACATTTTTCAGTGGAACTTAATTTAATTTATAAGTATATATTTTGAAGTGAAATGGATTTAGAAAAATTTAGTCTCAGTTGTCAATAACAAACAGGGGAAATTTATTTGTGGAAATTAACATGAGAGTTTTTGATTTTTTTTTAATATTTGACACATAAACCATTTCCATTTACTCGCACGTTTTATTCCCCCTTTTATTTTTTTTGATAAGTTATTACTTCCGGTATTTCATGTCTTTATAATCACATATTTTCTTAATAAAAACTTAAATATGAATTAACTCTTTACACCTTAAATTAATTTCTAAAAAGGCTAACAGTCAAACAGTGTAAACCACTCACAAGCACTCTTTGTGTTGTACTTGCTGTAAAAACGCGCATATTGGATTGGACGAGTTTTGAACGAAAACACAACATGTGGCACAACAGTTACACTCGCTCACTTGATTCCACACATGTAGTTACCCTTGGTATAATCTTTTATTATCTTTATCAATGATGACAAAGATAACAATTTTCCAATAACTTTACAATTATTAATCTCTTTTTTACAATACCAAATAATACTGTAAAACAGATTTCAAATGTTAATTTGATCACGACAGGAAATTGTCCATTGTAAAAGTTTCTAAAACGATTATTTGAAAGAATTAGATCAATTTATTTACAAGAATTATTATTTAATTAAAATAAAATTTTCAATGTACAACAAATTATCAGTAATATCCAGTTATCTAAGAAAAGCAAATTTATAATTAAACACAAATTTTTATCAACATATATTTTGAGCATTATTTTCAAATTTTTTAACCAAAAACCAGAAAAATATTGACAGATTTCCTTTATACAATCAAGACTCATACAAATGGAGTAGTTGGTCGTTTTGTGACAACTTATGTATATCTTATCGAACCAGGATCTGTCAGGTTAATCGGCGCCAGTTTCCTGATAAACAGTACCAAAACTGTTCTTCTTTCTCTTGCTGAAACATTGGTAAAAAAAGACAGTTAACTTAAATATTTTGTTAACTGATATTTTTCGTTTAATTGTAAGAAATATAACGTAATAAACACTTAGAAAATGTTTTCCTGATTATCAGGTTTATCTCTAATTGTTATCACAAGAAAGGAAATAGGGCAGATCATTTTTTGTTTGTAAAGAATAGGTTTCGAAATTTTACAAAGATAAAATGACTAATCGGACGTTATAAAACTTTAAATAATGGTTATTTTTAAGAAATTCTGATTAAAATAAAAACAGATAAAATGTTATTTGTTGAGATATTCAGTACAATAGCTAATTTTGTAATGTACTTTTAAAAGGTACCTCAGTTTAAATAAATATGCAAAAACTTCTAAAATTCCGCTAACCTAGCAGAGTCATGGTGGTGTTTGGCCTATTTTCGAAATGATTATGAGTTCATCTTTGTTAGATTTATTTTAATTACGACAAAACTCTTTTTCAAAGATCTTTTAAAATATTCGATTTTCGGATATCAGAGGAAAAAGAAATCTCGCTATTTCAATAATTAAATAGTGTGTCCCATAAATAGTTAGAAATATGAACATAATATCTACACTTCAAAAAAATAAAAAATTTAAAACGAATTTATTTTTATCAGATTCAGCATAGAATAAAGTTTTGTTTAAATAGTTGAAACATTGTTATTACTTTTAAGGCGGACTTACAAATATGAATCTACCTTTGAGCGATAAATTACTGTTCGTGAAGCCTTATTACTTGCAAGGAGAGTCGGTTACTGGAGTGATACGTGGGTATCACACAGGGAAAAACATATCAAAGAATTCTGAGAAACTTTCCCATAAAACAGTGGGAAAGTATTTTAACACACAAACTTAACATGTTCCCATACAAAAAGCAGTATGAACACTTTGTTTCTGCTAACGCACAACAAGAAAGACATGCATTTTAAGAAAAATTCCTCTCACAGGTGGATGCAGATCCTGATTTCCTGGACAGAATCCTATTCACTGATGACTTCATCTTCGACTGCAATGCTCATTTAAATAAGCAGAACAAATCACAGTTTCCCTGCGAAACAATATCCCCAGAAAATAATGGTCTGGGCGGGATTTTCATCACGAGTGTGCATTGGACCTTTCTTTTTTAATTCCACAGTCACTGCTGAGAGCTATCAGCAAATGCTGAAGGATTATGTAATTCCGAACTTAAAAAAGCACAACCATATTTCAGCAGGACGGGGTAACGCCTCACACTGTATTGAACACCAAAGAGTTTTTGAAACGAGAATTTGGAGAAAATGCAGTAATAAGCCGAGGGTTTCCCTTTACTTGGCCAGGATATTCATCCGATTTGACACCAGCAGATTTTGGATAGTGGACCCTTCTTAAAATGAAAGTGTGGGTCAAGAACTATAATTCAGTAGATGAACTAAAATCTGTTATTCAAAATGAATTTCATTCACTGCCTCAAAGTTTCTTTTCTAATTGTGTTAACTCAGTTATTGATAGATGTGCTTTGTGTTTTGAGGCCGATGATGGCAATTTCTAAAGCTTATTTGTATTAAAAACTTTATTATACCTGAACATTTTTGTCATTACTCAACTTTGGAAAAATGCAAATTTTGTTTGAAATAAAAACGTTTGAAATTTCCAGCTATTTATGGGACACACGATATGAATAAAATTTGTCTCGCAAAACAATGACTTTTATTTTAAAACTAATTTTTTTAAGCAAAGATAAAATAGTAAATGTCTTAAAATGTATTTAAATGGTACTAAGTACCACGATATCGTTCCATATACAACAAGTAAAAATATATAATCTTACCAGAATATTTAACACAAATGTTGCGCCGTCTATCTTTTTATATTCCCATCATCCATAGTTCATAAGAGAATTAAAGAAAAAGAGGAGATTCATAGTTAAATCAAAATCACAGTTTAATTTCTCAGGTCCCTTATTATTTTATGCTCTCGAAGTAGTTAAATAATAACAATTATATTATCAAAAATATAGTAAATATTATAAATAAAATAATATGATTAATGAAAAACATTTTTAATAATTATTTTAATGTTTGTAAAATTATTTATTATATTATCTGAAAATTGAATTGCAAATAAAATTTTTTTTGGAAAAATTTTTTTTAACTGAAATGAATATATATAATAATTGTTCAGTCAATTATATTTTATTTGTTTTTATAAAATATTCCAATAATTTTGAGGATTAATTTCCAAACTGGTTTCAATGAAGAATGAAAATTATGATATTATTTTGGTTAAAAATTCAATAATTGTTTTAATTGCTTTAATCGTTTTAATCTTTAAGTAAATCTTCAATAATTGTTTTAACGTTAATATTTATGGCATATTTAAATGTATTATTTCAATATTTAATTTTAATAAAATCGTAAATAGATAATTTTTTGTAAACAGAAATAATTATTTAAGATAATTGTTCCAGTTGATAGTTTTTTTTATTTTTAAAATTTTTTTCAACTTAGTTTTTTTATTCTTTTACCGAAAACTTATTTATGATTTCTTTTTAAGGTGTATTAATTTTGGAATCTTTTCAAATTAATTATTTTTTAAAAATCTTAATATATTGATTTATTTGAATACTTTTATTGGTAGTTAAGATTTTTTAATGTAATTAATTTATATTACTTTTACAAAAAAACACCTAAATTTTACATTAGTGAATTTTCGTCAATATTTATTTTTTTTAATATAATTTTTATATTTTTTCTATTAAAACTTTTTACGTGTATTTAAAAATACCTTAGCATGCTACGTCTTATATTTTTACTTAATAATAAATACTTAAATAATTGTAAAATATATTTCAGAAGCTACTTTTAGTTATTAATGAAAAATTAATTATTTATTTTATATATAGAGTTAATTTAATTAACATAATTTAAAATATTGTCTCTTTTTTCTTTTTGACGTCATCTTTCCAGAAATAAAATAATATGTTTTATACTTAATTCGATTAAATTTTAAAATATATTAAAAAAGGTTAATTTAAATTTCGTCATTTCTCTATATTTTTTTATTAAAATATTTAAAAAATACAAATCATATTATAAAAAAATCAAAAATAGCGGCAAGTTACAAAAAATCAATAAAGAAAAATATTATGGAATATTTTAAAAATAAATACAAAATTGATAAATCCCATTAAAATTTATCTAAACTAATTCAATAAAATAAAAAAGATATTTTTCCAAAAAATATTTTTTAATTATTTATAAATTTTGTTTATTGAATTTGTATTTAATTTTTTTTGTTTATTATAATTTTGGAATTATTTTTCCTCGTGTGACTTTTCGACTCACAATTTTAAATTATTTATATATTTTAATTAATCATTAAAATAAAACTGACTCCTCTTTGAAAGATCAATGAAAACTACCTATTTTTAAAGCTTATCCTTTCTCGTTATGAAACAAATAATAGAAATTAATAATTTTTAAATAAAAATATATTCTTATTCCATTTATTGATTTCGCCAAAAGGAAAATTAACTGAACCGGATTAAAATGCTTTATATTATTTTTTTGAAAATAAAACAAAAAAGAAATTATAAATTTGTCATTTTAATTATTATTTATCATTAAATATTTTATATAATTTAGGGAATTTTTTGGATCAGTTTGAGAATGTTATATACATCGCCCTGTCGATTCTCATTGCCGTTCTCTTCCTAATATTTCTCATTGCAGTTTTTAGTTTTCGTCGGAAATCTTTGCTGAAAAAGACGAGAGAACAAAATAAACTTACAAAAGTAGCAAGTAAATCATTATTTTTTTATAAATTAATTTAGCAAAAAATTATATTAAATTTAATTATTTAAAAAGAAGTTTCAATTTTAGAATGTTAGCGGATAACTTTAAAGACATTTCCAATCACAAACTCAGTTTTATCCTTTTTTAATCCTTTATTTTGTCCCGTTTACTATTATGCTGTGAATGATTGATAATTTATTTTTTTGAATTATTTTTTTCGAGATAATTAGGAAGCTTAATGAAACTTGACGTAAATCTCATAATTATGGAATTGATACATTTAATTTAAGGAATCTTCAACAGAATAGTACTACTTCTACTTCTACTAATAATAATACATTACTTCAAGTCAAATATTATTTCGTTTTTTGTATTTATAATTATTGTTTCGGAATTAAACCTGTTAACCGGGCATGACTTGTATATACATCAAGTTCAAAATATAAATAACGTAGATAGTTGTATCCAAAATATATGTTGTGCTCTTGAACTTGAAAAGAATAAAACATAATTACGTCAGTTTTGCGTATTTAAAACATTCTAACTTAAAACGTAATTAAAATAAATACAAGACCGTTATAAATAACATAATAGCAGCGAAGAACACCCGGTTAACAGGTTAAGTAAAATTATGTTTAATTATGTTAAGTAAAGTAGTAAATATGTTTATTATCTTTATTTATAATCCAAATGATCCTTCTCTCTCCTTACCCAAAAGACATTTTTAAAATTATCGTTTGAATTTCGTTTCAAAACTTGATTTTTATATTGAATTGTTTATCGTTACATTGCTTACCGCTTTAGATATATTTATATATAATTATATATAATTATTATATAAAATTATATATAATTATATATAGATAATTATATATATTTATATATATATATATATATATATATAATTATATATTTCGAAAATATAATTTGATTAAAGATTTTTTTATAATTATTGGACATGTTTCGATTTTTACATACATCATTATCAGCAATTTTCAGATATTTAGTAAATGAATATTGAATTGTTTGAATAATACAATTTTAATAGATATAATTTACTTTAAAAAGTAACATAAAAGTTGGTTATTTCAATACTTAAAATTTTTAATTAAAATATTTTTTGTTATTATTACCTAATAATATTTTCATAAATAATAATGTTTAATTTTTTTTACCTTTTAAAGTAAATTATATCTATTAAAATTGTATTACAATTTCAAACAATTCAATATTCATTTACTAAATATCTGAAAATTACTGATGATGATGTATGTAAACATCGAAACATATCCAATAATTATATAAAAAACCTTTAATCAAATTATATTTTCGAAATACTAAACATGCGTTCACAAGACTCAATATAATTATATATATATATATATATATATATAATTATATTAAAAAATGGATTTAAAACTTTGGAGTTGCTCTCGATGTTTGTGTACCGAGTCATTCGTGCTCTGAAGTTGTTTGTTGCTCTCAATTGGCTCGCTCTAATTGGTTGACCAATTGTTATTAGGAAATAACATAATCAAAATAAAACAACTGAAAATTTATATTTTTTCTATCACAAAATTCACAAGTTTTTAAAATTTTCCGAGAATATTCAAACAACATATTATTAAATTAAATATTATTTTCGTCTTCACACCACTTAGAGTCATTTTTTAAGTCGGTCAGAATGATTTTAAAAAAATCACAGTTCGTTTTTTTTATTGCACAGATTGTTGAATATTGCGATCGACATTTTTGATCGATATTTTTTTATCAAATAAATTAATTTTTGAAACAAATTTTTGTGATTAAAACATTTACATATATTACGATTGAAATTAAAACGAATCTTTGTGTGCAAAATATTTTTGAGGCACTTTTAATTGTTATGAAATTATTATAAATAAATTATTATTTGAGTATTAATTTTAATTAAATGGAATTCAATCAACATTCTCGATCCAAAATAAAATATTAATTGATCTGACCAGTCCTAATTCAATAAAATGGGCCCAGCACGAAATACCTGAGCAACGACTCAACTGCGTCTTTCCTACCATCGGTCAGTTTCTGGGCAAACCTAGGGACTACACCGAACAATTATAATAATTATTATTATCATTTTTATCATTACTATTAATTTTAGTCTGTCGTAAATTATAAATTTCCATTGAACTATAGGTTTTTTAACAATAATATTATCATTTTAATTACTGAAAAACATTTCCAAAATAATATATAAAAAGTATCAAAATATGTAAAAAAATTTAAATTATAAATTGTATCAATATTTTTATTAGATTTTCAAATTTTAGAAAATAAAATAAAACAATATTTCAAATAAATCGTTACATGAAATTTAATACAAAAAGAAACATTATAAATCAAATTTGATTATCTATGATAATCAAATAAAAGAACATAAAATGATAATTGTTTGTTTAAATCTATAGCAAAGTAAAATATCACAGAAAATATAAATAAACATTTTAATCGAAATTACAAAATCGTATTTTTAATGAATTTTGATTTGCATTTTTTTTATTCTTTATATATGTTTCAATCATTTTTTGTTTAATCAAATTAATTATTCTAAACAAACAAATAAATGTTTATTGTCGAAAATTTCAAGTTTTAAGAAATAAATAGATAAATTGTTATCTCAGTTCATTAATAATAAATTTTTTATACAAATGAAGACGGGATTTGGCGCCTCTTCTGACGAATTTTTGCAATTATTTTCAAGAATCTCATTAATTTCAAGAAATTAGAAGACGGTTCACCATAAAAGATAAATACAGTTGTGAAATATTTTTGACATTAATTTATTATTTACTGAGACGCCACACATTATTTTTTATAATATTAAACCTTGTTTATTTCAAATAATCAGAGGGCCGAAGAATCTTTCACCACTATTAAGACTCGGCAAAGATGTTTATTTTCATTTATAATATTTAATTTGGATGACAGAAATTAATGATGAGAAGAACAAAAATATATTTTTTATTTTATCTTTTATTTTAATCATGATTGAGAATGTTTGTTTTTCTGAAAAAAAGAATAAATAACTGAATTAAAAAAATTTATAAAATAATTATTAATAATACTAGTTCCATTTAAGAGATATAATTAATTATATTCTGAATGTAATAATATAGAATATAGAATATAGAATATATAATAGAAATTACAAAAAAACTCAAACAATATTGAAATGATAAAAAATAAAATGTATCAAAGCAAGGATGATAAATTTGGTTACAAAAACAAAAGTGCATTAATAAAATTGTTTAGAAAATATAATTTTCTGTTTAATTGTAAAATACGACTGAAAATTCATAACATCTTTTTTCCGAAAAATAAATCAATAGTTTTTAATTTCATCTAAATGAATGTTTCTAGTCCAAAAAAGGGGGTTCATAATCTTTTTAACATGTAATTTTAACTATATGCATAATGCATTTAATTTCGATTGAATCTCAACATGTATTACATTAAAATTTAATAAAAAATCAAAAGCAAGTTCTCGTACAAATTTGATCAGCAATATTATAAAGTTAGATAATGCAGCTAAAGTTACTCAACAATCATCATTTTATAATTGCTTTTATTTTCGAACCCCTAGTTCCAATGAAGGGGTACATCATAAATAACTTCGCTGTAAAATTCAACTATTTTATTCTTGATAAAATTTATCACTGCAGTTTTCAATTCCATATCAGTTGTAAATGTTTTTCTTTTCTAAAGGTTTTTGAGGGGCTGAGGTAAATGAGAGTCTGTTAGTGCCAAATGGGATGAATACAGGTTTCAGTGTTTTATCCTAGAAATTTTTAGTCTGTGGTTGGACGTTAGAATCAAGAAATAGGACACCAATAAATTCTAATCATATAGGTTCTATCAGGTCTACCAATTATTGAAGTGCAAGACTTTCCATTGAATCTCGTCTGGTATCTCAACTTCTTTTGATGCTGATTTGCTGTTTGCAAAAGATTATCTTTTTGACATATAATTTTCGAGTAAAGACATAATTTCCTACTTTCACTTACCCCTTTTTACAGCAAATTTAATCATGGATAGCAGTGTCGGAAATTAGTATTTGAGGTGGTTGTGAGGGATAATTGTGAATGTTGTAAGTTTGTTGTTTGTATGCTGTTTAGATTTGTGACTCTCCTACTCAGATGGGATTGATATGTTTATTGATTGGTTATTTGAATCTAATGAAATTAATTTAATGATATTAATTTTAAGTACTAATTAATTAAAGTTTGATAATTATGAATTTTAATAATATTTTCGGTAAATGATTTTAACTTATTAAATGTAACATATTTTAAAAATTAATGTTTATTTAAAAAATTATGTAATGACTTTTATCCAATAAAAATTATGAGAAATTAAAATTTATTATTAATCTTTCCCATTCGTTGTTTTTAGATTTGAATATATTAATCAAAAACTATATTAATCAAAGAAAGATGACCAATGAAAATTGTTGTGAAGAATCTGTTTGTATTTTAAATAAATGTTTGCTTTCAAATTGTGATGTTGTTAATAGTGGTGATAATCAAAGTCAGTTTGTTCACGTTTGAATCGTATGTTCAGTTCGTTTTTTCAAGTATGACAAAATGTCTGTATCATTGATTTAGAATTTCAGCTTTAAAATAGGCATTAAGATCGTTGATGTTAATTAAAGAGGATCAATGACTCCATAGCTGAGCTTTACAATCGAAATGATAACCTTACTTCTTAAAACAATCAGAGGTTATGAGACTATTTCAAATGGTTGAAACAAATTCGTTTCTAGTTTAAATTTTAAGTATTTACTTTTTTATTTTTTTTAATATTTGTTTTCATGAATTGTTTTTTTACATATTTCTGTAATTTAACACTTTAAAATATAATTTTATTTAGTTATTTATATTTTATTTTATAAACATATGATTGAAATAAATTGGTTTTCAAAATTAAATAAACGATTAATAAAAAATATTATATTATTTCCGTAATCAATCAAAATAAAATATAAAATTAAAAACTTCAACTAAGATTATTTAATTTTATTTACTTGCATAATTAATCATTTTCCCTTTCCTCCCAGCTTAAATTGTATACCTAAAAAAAAGATTTCAAAAGATTATATATTTGGGGAATTAAGTCTTTAGTATTTTTTCTACAAAATAATATTAATGAGAGATCTCAACTCACTTTAAAAATGGAAATTTACGAATTTCATCAATTTAAAACCATTAATTTATCATTCATTCCGGACTGAAACAATAAACATTCTTCAGTGAAAGGATTGAGATAAATTTTAAAAAGGTTTATTATTTAAATATTTAATTAATCAAAATAAAAAATTACAAAATTTTTTTACGGGTAACTGATGCTGCTTTAATGATTTAATAAGTTTTAAAATAAAATTTATTCTAAAATATTCTAAAACATCGAATATATAATTTTTACAATGCAAAAATTAAATTGTAAATTCCAAAGAATATTTATTCATGAGAGTTCCTTTATTAATCTTCTGAATAACAAGGACTTGTACTCAACCATCAACCTCCTAATGACCCTTATTCTTGAGAAATAAATCATCAAAAAATAGTTTTTTTATGTTTAAAAATCATTGTTTAAACACGACTTTGTACAGTACTTATTCAAAAAAAGGAAAACTAAATATTTGATCGAACATATATTAACAACATTATTTAAGTACTGGAGGAAATATATCATAAAATATATTCAAAATGTTGTCCCATTAGGAATCATGGAAAATTCAGTCTGTGTTTCCCGAAGAAAAACAGTGGCATTAGAGTAATGTTTTTACCCGATTTACCTAAAATTAAAAGAATATTAACTTTTCGAAAAATGGCGTACCCCGTACTCTAAAGTGATCGACGTCTTCAGGAAAATGTCGGTAGCCTAATTACTAATATGTACTTTCCGAAATGTTAAATCTTTGCCTACAATACTTAAAAAGACAATATTGTCAACGTGTTCTTGATATATATTTTTTTGTATTAAAATCTTAAAAATTGATGAATATAATTATTCATTTTTAATATATTATACTTAACACTTTGAATTCACCAAATACTTTTGATTTTTATGGTACGCCGACAAAAACGCGCTTGACAAATAAATTTAATAAATCTTTTTGAAAATATGTTGATTTTTCATTATTAATTCGTTAATACTAAAAATATTTTTGAAATATAAATTTAATAATTTTGACAAATACGTTTAAATAAATTGGATAGATTTAATAAAATTTAGGGAAATTAAAATTATGTATATAATTTTACGTTTTCGTCGTTATACTGTTTACACCGCGTTCACGTATATTTGATTTGCTTTTTTTCAGGATTCCTTCTTAGAATTGGCTGAAGCATGCATGTGATCAGCAATATTCAGTACTGTTTCATTAGTTTCTTTCCTCAGTCTTCCGGCACACTTTCGTTTGACACATCTGCAGAAAGATGATCCATTTTGTTTTCGCTTTTCACAACGATATCTATTTGATCCTATCTAAAAGGGGGGGGGGAAAGTGTTTGATCCACTCAGGGAGAGAAATGAGAGCAAAGAATTGTCACTTAAAAGTTTTATGGATAGCTATACTCGATTATTTTTTAATATTCAATCACGAAAATTCATCAATGATTATATCAATTGTCAGGAGTGAGAAAAAAATTATTTACATTTCTTAGTTTCATTTTTGTCATAGTTATTTCTTCTGATATGTTTGATATTTTCTATTAAAATTTTTATGTAAAGCAATTTTTGTTTAAATAAAGCAAGTTAGTTAAAGGCGTTAGAAATAGTCGAAATTTGTAAAAGGAAAATTTGTTAACAATAATATATTAAAAATTAAAAAATCGATTGATTTTATTTGATGAATTCTGATGTGAAATCTATGGGAATAAATGTCAGAATCGAATCTTATCTAAAGGAATACTACCACAAAATCAATACCTTCTGAATTCATTTGACTCGCCAATCTTGCTGAAGTTCCAGACAAATGGAAACGTATCCCAAAGTTGTAAATAATATCGAAAGAGTGTTGAAGGAATGTTTGACGCTGATCACATGGTGTAAATCGGGCGACCAAAAGTACAACGAAATGACCGAAGATAATCTCGCGAGCGTCAAAACTATCCAACCGGTCGCTCTAAGGGATGACTGTAAAACAACTATAAAGGATTCTTAATCAATCTAATCGATTCCCCTAGTCAAGTAGATTTCAGTAGCGAAGTAACAGCAGCGTTAAGAATGACTGACGGGGCGTTGGTTATAATCGATTGTGTGTTAAGCGTGTGCGTATAGACTGATACCGCGTTGTGCCAGGCGATCATCGACAGAATAAAAGTATGTTAGCTCCTTTCGTGTCTCTCTCTCCCGTCCCAATGTATCCTCATTCCCAACACCTGAGTCCCGGAACTGTGCCGCATCCACCCTCTGCCTTCAACAATATCTATACCCTCCATAAAGTATTTGGTCAATTCCTTACTGTTACTTATTGATATTCAAATTATTCAAAGTTAATTTGTTTGTTTCTAGTTATTTAAAACAAATTTATTTTTATATTTTTAAAAAATAATTTTTATATTTATAAATTTATATATTTTTAAGATTTATTTTTGAAAAATATTTTAGTAACAATGAATTAGTAATTTAAAATCAACATATTTTCAAAAACATTTATTAAATTTATTCTAGCGCATTTATCGAGTCATGGATTTTTATATTCATTTTATATTTAAATTTCTTTTCTTTTTTTAATTATATTTATTATCAGAAATAAAAATTTGAATAATTTGAATATTTTTATTATTATATTTCTTGAAAAATTATATAAAAATATTAAATATAATAGATAATGAAATATACATATATATATATATGTATATATATATATATATGTGTGTGTGTGTGTGTGTGTGTAGATTTTCGTTAACCACAGACAATATCGTGGCCCTTTTAGTTGATATAGGTCGTCCGGAGTGCTCAAATTCTTTTATCTTGAATTCTTAGCTTCTGAACCTGGTATACTACTTTTGTATGACGTGATTGCTAACTGCAGATGTCTCGTATACATTGAATATTTTTTCACTGCTTGGGTTAAGTTTTTCCTTTTTTGAAAATAATACAACAATATACCAGAACTGCTCATTTGGCTCTTCATTTTACTCTACAGAGGACCTCAAACTAGGTAGCAAAATTAAATAAATATTACACTAAAAGGTAGCCACAACTATACACTATAACCCTCGTTACGAAAATATCGCCTCCACCAAAATATTTTTCGTCCAATGGACGCCAATAAATGTGCGCAAAAATACGAACGAACTTATGTGACAACCTAATAAATGAAAATGAATAAAAAATATTTTTTAAAAAATATGTCTAAGAAATGTATACAATATTTTAACAAGGAAACCTTATGAATCTTTACGAATGGATTCCTAATAATTTTCGAAGTCTCCAAACATCTGCCACATTAAATTAATCTCCATGGGGGACTACTATGAATTTTACTACATTTTTCAGTTGTAAATAATTAATATTAAAATTTTTCTTAAAGTTAATTAAAATCCACATAATTTGTACGATTTCCACCATTTATGGCAGTAAATTTTGTGGAAAAAAAGGAAATTTAGCCGATGGAAATTTTTAATTGCTACAGTTTATGAATAGAAGTTTACATTAATATTTTTTTCTGAATTTTATAACTCGTTACGGTACAGCAGCGTCCACTATAATCGGTCTTTTTGCTTCGTTGTGTATGTTAAAAAAAACTAGTTGTTTATTTTAGGGCCACTTAAAAGTGGCTTAAGTTTATCTTTTAATATAAACGAATGTGGGACGATTTCAATAATTTTTATAGGAAAATATCAGGGGAGTGAATTTTTTATGGTTCAATCTGTGGCAAATATTTCCATAAAATGAGACCTGCATTTTTTGCCAACATTTGATGATGCTTTTTCTTCTCTTTTCATTTCATTATACTTATGAAAAATTTAAATGAAGTGAAAGTGGTTTGAAAAAAAATATTTTAATTTATAATTTAGAAAATAATTTTTTATTAGTTTATAAATTTTTTTTTCATATAAATTTCCAAGATTGATATTTTCTGTTTTATTTATTATTTTGTGTCGTTTAAAGCGAGATGTGAAATTCTTTTTTTTAATATCAAATATGAAAAATAATTTAAAATGATTAAAACAAAAAATATTTTTATGTAATAATATATCAACTACTAATCGTGTACCTTAAAAGATTTTAATATTTTACAGTTGAAAATGGATAAAATTGCACGATTTTATGGGGGAGATATTATTATTTTATGCAGGAAAGACGTTATAATCTGTATAGCCAAGAAAAACCATATTAAATGTAATGTCCTCTTTTTGAATTCGGAAAAGGGTGTCCGGTCGCTCCATCATAGGTCGCTCCACCTCACTCTCTGATTTAAAATTAAAATTTTACATTTAATGTATGTTATGTTTGAGATAATTTTTTTAATCTTAGTTTAAGAAGAATTAGAAATTGATATTATACAAAATTTTATTCATGCAACACAATAACATATTTTTCGAACAAAATTTTCGAGGAACAATTTTGCTGTTACACATATCATTTATATATAAAGATAATGGGAGATGGTCATATTCCCGAATGACACAGTCCCGAAAGGACAAAATCACGAAAATCAAAATTTTTATATGTAATTAATTTGTTTGGAAGATGTCATATTTGCGAAACGATAAAATCCATAAAGGAAAAGATCCCGAAAAGTCATAATCCCCTAAATAATTGAGTCATAATTTCTCATGGAAGAATTTGATGACGTTTGTGTGACGGTGTTACTGTTATGCCGAATTTGTGTAATTGCCAAAATCCCGAATTAGGCAATTTTTTAAAAAAAAATTTTGATTCAATTATGAAATTGATATTAATATATAATATGAAAGTTTTGTATTTGATATGAAAAAATAAAGTTAATATGAAAAATTATCGATTAAATATGAAAAAATCAATTTAATGTGAAAAAAATATCGATTTAATACGAAAATTGTATTTAGTATGAAAGTAATATCAAATTAATATGAAAAATGCTTGTAAAATACAAACGTTTGCAATTCAGCTTGCCACCAAGGAAGAAGTTGAAATAACTATGAATAAAATTTTACATTCGGAATCTATTTTGCATAATAAATTATGATTTTTTCATATGTAATTTATTCGGCAATTACACTATCTCAGCAAACTGTTGCCTAATTCGTGAATTAGGCAAGTCGATTGCCGATTACACGAATTCGGCAATTACACAAATTCGGCATAACATTACTATTACGTCATCCCTATTATTTAAAAGAACAACGTCATGTAGAAAATGAATATTAACGATTTCTACGAGGAGAGCCATGTCCTAAAACAAAAATAGAATGTGTTGCCCTTGAAAGACTTCAAAACATTATTTATGATAGTGAAAGTCACCCAGCTATCATGGAATATCTCCGTGCAATAAAACATGGTCTATTTCTTTAATAAACTTTTTCGAGATAAATTTTCTTTTCAGATTTGTAATTTGTATTTTTTTTTATTCTAAATTAGGTTTATTCTGTTTATGTTTATTATGTTTATGTTTATTCTAAATTTAGATTCATCATTTTAAGATAATTTCTTTCATTTAATTTAATCGTTTGTAATTTTTGAGAAAATTTTGTTAAGATTTAAATTAAAAATCGAATTTATCTTTTATTTTTAATTATTTTTGATTTAAAATTTTGACTCAACTTAGAAAATAATTATGGTGGCTTTGGTATTATGGCAGTCTCAAACGCGGGATTGAGTCATAATTACGATGTATATTTAATAGTTTTAATCTTACGGATTTTGTCCTTTCGAAATTTTAACCTTTCGGTTTTATAAAATTTCGGGATTGTGTCATCCTAATTAGGATCCAAACCCAAAAATAATGTAATATAAATACAAATACTTAATTTATTATTTCTTTTGTTTTATAATTTTCAAAATTAGTTTTACAACACTTCTTTCATTAAACTTTTATCCTTTAAAAATTTTGTTAAAATCCTTTTATTCTAATTCATTTTAAATATCTTCATATCGGAAATATTTCAATTATAAACTTTCCATTTTTATTGTTAAACATACTTTTTAAAAAATCTTTAACTAAACTTTTCATTTTGATTTTCTATTCTTATAAAATTTACATTTTTATAATAATGTTACAATAATAGAATTCTCATTTTAGACTTTAATTTAAAATATTTTCAATCCTAAAATTTTCCAGTATTTTAATTTATAAAACATTTTTTACTCTAAAATTTCTTTCGCTATATTTTAATTTATGAAATATTTTTAAATACTTAAAAGATAATAGATTTGAAATATTAAAATTCAAAAATTAATGTGAGCTCCCCAAAATCCTTACAATATAATTAATAGTCATCAGACTGGAATATTGTTGCGCAAAATGTTCTCCAATCACTTCTAATTAGAATTAATTTCAATATTTCTTCTAAACACAAAAAAGGGTGGTACATTATCTAAATTCTGATAATAATAAATATATTATGATACAGAACAAAAGGAATCTCATAGATGGCAAAAAATGAGCGGCAGTTTAATTAGTAGATTGGGCATTTAGGTAATTCCTTAGCCCACCCTTGAAGATATATATTATTCACTATGAATTTGAGAATATGTTAACCCGGTTGGTCTCATCTTTTTATTACCAAACAAAACAAGTAATTTTAATTGATGTCAATCGTATTATTATTATAAAAGATTTCGAAATGGCTGTGATAAATGCATTTTGAGCTATTAACCCAAGCTGCGTTTTATAAACAACTCCACCAATCGATTCTGCTGAAAGCACGGGGTCTTGATCCGCGTCATGATTATAGGATTTGGAAAAAAAGATTTGATAAACGACTCTAAAAAACATTAAATTTTAAATTTAAATTTTAAACCTGGGTAGAATGAAACGATCTGTTATGAAAGGATCTAGCACAATTTTACTTTGCTATACAGATAATGTCTTTATATCTGAATTCCTCTTTTATTTAATCTATTTTTATAATAATAACAATATTAAAAACGATTTTTTATTTAAAAATAGTTTTTATTTTTTGCTTATTTTATTTTTATTAATATTTCAATTTTTATGATCACTTGTAAAAAATATTTTATTTTGTTGTAATAAAAATTAAGTGTTTTAAAATTACAGTGTTTTAAAGTTTCTGTAAAAAAATTCAAGGAAAATGTTTTATGATTGTGTTGCAAATGTGGATTTTTCTATCTAATATAATCTTGATTTAAGATTGATTATAATTGTGAGAAGTATTTGTAACGTCAATATCAGAAGTCATTTTAACTCAATTTATTTATTTATTACTAACAATTATTAAAACAAAATTTTCAACTATTTTCTACATTTGTAATCAATAAGCCGATTTCTATTTTCCAATAATTTTAAATTTATCAATATTTTAAACCAAATCAAAATAATATTTAATTATTAATTTTAAAATTTTTATAAAATATTTAAGAAAACTATTAATTTGCGTATATTTAATATTCAATATTGATTTCAAAATTTGAAAAATAAATTTTACAGATTTTAATAAAATTCAAATAAAATTATTATTTTAAAAAATACTGTTTTATCTGTTATCTGTTTTTAATCCATTTATTTTTTTACTAAACTAATATTTTAAATCAAATAAATGTATAAAGAATATTTTTAAATTCAAAGTTAAAATATTTAATTATCATTCTACTTAATTTTTAAAATTTTCAATTTGATTTCAGTTCAAAATAATTTTTAAAACAATTTAAATTTTGATCATCGAACTAAGTTAAATACCTGCTCATAATAATCAATCCTTACCTCTATTAAATATTCATTTAATCAAATTTTTACATACATGAATACTAAAATTTGAAGGGGCCATGAAGAAATATTTTCTAAGGAAAAATATATCACAAATTATTAATAGTCATCTATCATTTTATTATTATTATTATTATTATTACAATTAAATTAAACTTTATTCCTTATAAAAGCAAAATAATTAAACTTTATTGTACTTTAAAATGTTCTAGGCATTACATTTGAACCAAATGACGAAAATCTCTACAACTGCCATTCAATCAGCTCTTCCACTGACTGTATGATGGACGAAAATAGATCGTTTTCAAACCAGAAACATAAGCCGACTATCAACCGGAATAAAATAGAAAGCGAAACACTAGTTCCGTTTTCTTCCATCAATTCAACTAATATGGAAACACTACCATGCTTCAATAGTCCTTGCTTGTCAGCAGAGGGAAGGTAGATTGTTATCAATTAGATTCGAATATATCTATGTATACGGATATGCTGTTACATATTCTGATTATCATTATTACTATTACTTAGTATGATCCATATTCAGATTATTTTTGCTACATTTTTCTGTGTACATTTTGTGTTGACGAAATAACTGTAAATATCATATTTTTTCGATATATAAATTTCCTTTTTTACGGTTTGTGACCAATGTTTCGTGTTTTGAATTGTGTTTGTTGATTTGAAATTATGTCTCTCCAGCCCAGATGGCTAACTTATATTTATAATATTTCTATTTGAATATAATTTGACTAAAATTTAGATTTGATGTTTAAATTTAAATAAAATTAGTTTCAGATAATAAGAAATAAAATATTGATCATCCATCTGATTAGGAGAGACACAATCCCAAATAAACACACAACATTCAATCATTCCTCACAAGTTTATTATTATATCATTTGATTCTCGTGAAGCTTTATTCGTTTGTTTGTAAAAAGATTTAAAACTATCATACAAAAATTCAAAATATTTGAGACTGATAAATATAATTACTTCTTTAAGTATAAAAAATATTATTTATTGTAATATACATTATACAATAAATAATTAATTTGTTTATATACTAAAAGAAGTATTTATATTTATTAGTCTAAAATTTAGTGAATTTTTGTATGATAATTTAAAATCTTTCTACAAGTTTCACTTGAATTATATTTTATAATAATAACCTTGTGAAAAAAAGTTTGAAATCAGCAATGGTAGGTTTGACAGTCTCATCATGGGCGATCTGTCTCTCACGAAGAAAATGAACCAACGAGCGGAAGAGGTGATAATCAGAAGGTATGTAGTCAAAGCTATTGGTAGGTGCGACAGTACTTCAATACATAGCAAATACTGTATTTTCTGCTGTATGAGGGGTTAGTGTAAATTTTCGATTCGCTAAATAAGTTAATGTTTTAATTTAAAAATTTTGCAAAAATTAAATAATTATAATTGAGTTTAAAATCAAAAAAATTTTAAAGTTGATATACTTCAGAACTTCTTCTTTTTGACCTTAGCCGTTTGGCCGTGGGTGCACCAAATTATGCACAAGCCTTCGCCACATCTTTCTATTTATAGTTTCTTTTCTCAGACATTCCATACTTAGTCCAGTCCATTCTTTTAAATCGTCCATCCTTTGCCTCTTTGGTCTTCCTCTTTGTCTTTCTCCTTCCACTCTTCGCTCAATCATAACCTTTGCTAGTGCTTGTTTTCTTATTTGTTCATCGTAAAATTTGAGCTTCCTTCTCTTGATGATCTCTTCTATTGATTCCGGTCTTTTACCTAGTATTTCTGTCACTCTCCTCTAAACAAAGTCTTTTGTGTTCTTTTCTTTCCACGTGATCTTCAGTATTCTCCTGTAGCACTTCATTTCAAACCCTTTAAGTCTATCCATACTCTTCTGATTTATTGTCCAACTCTCGCATCCATAAAGGAGTGTTGCCCAGACAATAGCCTTAGTGATCTTTAATCTACTCTTGAGATGGATTTCTTTGAGGTTAAAAACTGTGCTAAGTTTAATCATTGCGCTTGTTGATATACCAATCCGGCTTCTGATTTCTTCTTCGCTTCCCCCATTCTCTGTGATAGTAGAGCCTAAATATTTGAAACTATTAACTTGTTCCACCTTCTCCCCTTCAATGAAAATCTCCAGTTTAACCTCGTTGTTATGGTTTCCTGAAACCATTACTTTGCTTTTTTGTCTGTTGATTTCCATTCCAAATTTGTTTGACGCTTTGTGTAATCTGTTCGTAAGTTCCTGAATCTCTGCCTCATCTTTGCCGATTAGGTCTATGTCATCAGCAAATCGTAGGTTGGTTATTCTTGTTCCTCTGCAGCTTATTCCAACATCGTCTAGATCGTCCATTGCTTCCATAACAATTCTCTCAAGAAAAAGGTTAAACAGTGTTGGTGAAAGAATGCAACCTTGTCTTACTCCTAATAGTAATTTAAACCAGTCACTAAATTGCTCACTTCTCAACACTTAAAATAAAAATTTTAAAAGAAATAATACAAAAAATAAAAGTTTTTGCGTAAATTTATATATCAAGCTGCTACAAAAGTTTTTTACGAAATTAAATAGATTTCTACAAATTAATTTTAAAATTAGATGTTATATAAATGTAAAAAATTAGTTTACTGTGTTAAGAATATTTTTTTTAAAAAATACAGAATAATAAATATTTTTAAAATTTTGTAAGTTGATTGCATCTTATTTAAATGAAATAAATTGATTTTATAACTAATAAAATTTTTAAAGCATTCTTAAAATAATAAAAAAGTTTTAATTAAAAAGAAAAGTTCAAAATATGTTATCGAATATAATAAATTATTTTTAAAGTTTTTACACCTTCATTGGATTTTATTTAATAGAATAAATTAATTTTATTTACCTTATAATTTTTAAAAATAATAAAAAATAATGAAAATTTGAAATAGAAAAAAGTCAAAAATAAGTTATAGAATATAATAAATTATTTTGAAAGTAAAATAAAATTTATAAGGCGAGTTGAAAATTAGTTTGAAAAAAATTTGTTTGAAAATTGGGAGTTGTCATACAAATAAATTTTGGTGTTAAAAATGAATTCTGATATTGATTTTGCAACCACTTCTCACATTTTGCATCTTCCGTGATGTAGGAAATGGTGTTTTGTCATGTTGGAGAAGTGCTTTTCCGTGATTCACCGTTGATGTGTACATGGTGCTCAAAGCACAATGGACTTGCTAGCTGTTCACCACAAAAGTTGGTGTTTGAGGTCAGACCATCCGGAACGAGTTGAAATCGCATAAGGCCATCGAAATGATATATACATCATGTATGTGAGGAATGTTTTGAATTGTGTGTTGATATTGTACATATAATGTGTTGATTCGGATTGTGCCTCTCCTGCACAGATGGATGATTGGTATTTTCTTTGATTCCTACTAATTAAAAATAATTTAATTTAATTTTAAAGCAAAAAGATTTAAAATAATTTTTGAATGCCTTATTTAATTTTTAATGTAATTTAAAATTTTACTATATTAATTTAATATGTACTTTTTAAAAAAATGTTTAGATTTAATTTTAACCAATTAGATTCTTTATAATTAATAATTTTTATTCAAAGATTTTCATTTATTGAAAATAATTAGTATGAATTCAGAAAAATATTGATCAAGAGAGATGTCAAATAGTGAATGCGCTTGTAAAATTAATAAATGTTGTAAACCTCATATTGATGTTGTTAATATGGCGACCACAGCTCATGTGACAACGAAAATTATGGGACACGAAAAATTCGATGGATCGGAGTCGAAATTAGAGGACTTCATAAAACATTTCGAACGTTATACTGATATTATGGGTATAACAGAAGATAGAAGATTAGTGATGGTGACGATCTTCATGACTCCATCAGCAATCACAAAATTTTTAGAAGCAGATGGAAATACGTATAAAAAAATCTGAAAACGGCATTTGTAAAAGAAAAATCTCTGCTTGACATAATGAAGAATATTTTAAATCTCCGGTGGGGATCATCAGATCCGGAAGAAATATTCAAAAAACAGAAGAATTAGTAACGATATTAACAGAAAGCAAACTTTCTAAGAAAAAGCTACTCAACCTTGTTTGCATGAATATGGTTGACGATTATGAGGTGAAAAGAGAATTGAAATTGAGAGGAGCTAGTGAAACAAAGGACATAAAAGATGTAGTTTCAAATATGTATGAACAACGCAAAATGGAAAAAGAAGAAACAATTGCGGTATACAATACGGTAGGTAAACATGATGAATGGAAAACGGTAGACCACAAAACATAAACCACACTATAAAGAACGAAACCAACAAAGAAATTTCGAAAATAGGTACAGTAATCACAGAAATAATGAATACAAACCGAGAAATAACTATTCAAAAGTTGTAAAATGCTGGGCATGCCACGAAGAAGGACACATAAGAAGAAACTGTCCAAATGTAAAGTGTTCTTATTGCAATAAAATGACCATATTAGGACGCAATGCTACATGAACATGGATAGATTTAAAGAAAGAGACCAAGATGCCAGAAAAAATGAATGGCAAAGAACAAATAACCCACCACATAAACATCAAAATTGAAGATATCATATTGCAGAAATGCATGATGGCAACTATTACAACGAATACGAAGAAACACGATCAAATGAAGGAAACTCGGGCAAAGAATGTTTACAGATAGTAGGCAAGTATATGACAAAGACCAGGGAAACGAGGATACACGAACGAGATTCGATACATCAAAGAAAACCATAAAATCATTTTCAGTTCGTATTTCAAAATTAGCAATGGAATTCACAAACTCAAAACTGTCCTTACAAATAAAATCATTAGGAATGAAAGATTTTATCTTCCTATCTAGATATTTAGCAATATTGTACTGAGATGTACGGATCATAGATAGATATTAAATTGAATAAGTTAAAATAGTTTACTAAAATTATTATTAAAATTTATAATTATAAAACTTTTAATTAATTCGAATTTAAACATTAATCTCATTAGACTCAAATAATCAATCAATAATATATCAATCCCATCTGAATAAGAGAGTCAAAAATCTAAACAGCATACAAACAAACTTACAACATTCCGCATTTTCCCTCACAGTATACTTTAATTTTACCATGAACAAGATTTGTAGAATTATAATTATTATAATTAATAACACTGTATTCATCTTTAATATGTTATTTCAGAGATGTAGAGTTATCTATATTCAATTCTCCTTCCACAAGCCCGACTCAATCACCGATAAATAATTTTCATGTCTTAAATGACTCTATCTATAACGTTCTAACAACAAGAAGCAATAATTCCTTCGATGGAATGGCTTGGGGAACATTTAGTTCCATTGGAGGACATTTAGAAATTCCAGAATCAAGTATTATTATTAAAATTATATATTTATGATGGGTTAACATTATAATGTGTTATTTATTTCATAAACTTGTATTCCATGAGAAATATAATTTATATTTAAATTATAAATTTGTAACCTTAAAGTATTTTATTTCAAAAATAATAAATTTATACCATTCTTATGGTAAATAAAACAGTCTGAATCAACATTTTTATTAATCTCAGAAAAATCATAAAATTTTATTTTGAAATAATAATTCTGTTTTAATATATTTTTAATTGTCTCAAAAATCAAAGAACAAACATTTTTACTATTTTAAAAAAAATTTTAATTTCATTTTGAGAATAATTATAAAAATGTCTTTATTTGTGAATTAAAAAAAGGAAAATAAAGATGAATTATTTTGTAATCAGGTGTTAGTTTATTTATCCCCCGCGGAGCCATTGGGGTCGGAGTGTCCCAGCGAATATTTCTCACTGTATCTCGATGTTCTTCCCACAAACCCTTATTAAACGGTTAGCGTTGTTCTTGTTATTATATCCTTATGAGATTATATCAATAGAAAATGAAGCTCTCCTTAGTCCAGTTGTAATTTGTGGACCGGAATTTGTGAATTTTGAAAAATATGTTATTCTCACTTTACCACACAATGCAGTTACATCCTATAATCAGTGGCAAATCAAACTTTTGTATTCCAAATATACAAATACCTCTGAATCTTCTGATTGGGAAGTAAGTGTGAAAGGATTTATAATTCTTAGTTTTTTTTCATTAAATATCAAAGGGGAAGAGATTTAGATTAGTATTACCTCTTCTATTCTGTCATATTAAACCTCATAAAACCACGATAAAACTCATATACAAATATGATTCCTGTTGTTATTTAATATTATTTTATTATTTATAGATTTGAAAGTTAAGATGACAATATAGTAAATAATTTAGAAACTGTTTTCCTGGAGACAATTGCCTGTCTATAAATGGAGTTCCTCTCCCCAATGTACTCGTACTTTTGTTGCATTTAAATAGCATTTAGAAACAATTTCTTTCGATATGTTAAAATTTATTTTTAGTTTTCCATAAATTTATATATAATTTCAAAAATATTATTTATAAATTTCAAATTTAAAGTATATTTTTGGAGATATTTTACTAGTTAACAAAATATTTGTAATCAATTATTTATTTAAAAAAAATTGAACACATTAAATTTTATTTTTTTGCACTTTTCGTACGTTTCCAAAGAATTGGTGCAAAAATATTTTTGTGCAAATTAATACATTTTTTTCTAGAAATTTTTAGATACACTAAAAAGATTTTTTTTACAAAATATCACACTTTATTTTAATAAAAACCCTAATTTACTGAGGATAACCCGCGGTTAATACGGAGGAGAAAGACGATTTTTCGAAAAATTTATGGGTGCGCTTATACATTATTTGTTATTTACATGACATTATTACAGGGTGCGGCAGCTATTTGAGAATACGTAATATAGACACCATATCTTTTTGTGTGTTATAATTACATAATTTTATTTTTGCTGGTAGACATGGCAGAAGCTACTCTTACGAATG